>VCII01000615.1:0-20010 GCA_006030095.1 Triplophysa siluroides | reverse complement strand
TATATCGTTATAACGCTGTAATTAACAGGTAAAAACACATATAGGCATTGTCCATCAATTACCTACGAGGTGCCCATTAAATAAGTTACGAATGTACATGCCACAAATAGCTTTTTGACAGGGCTTCCATAGGTAAATGATGGACACACCGTTTTTAGGCTTAATAAACGTGTTATAACGCTGTAATTAACAGGTGATGGCCAAATCAGTCAAATCATCCCAGTCATAACATTTTTGACACATTTCCAGTAAGTTGCAAATGTACACACCTTGTTAAGGCTTATGTGGCACAACTGAGAGCTGTAAAGCACATCACCACGAAGCCCAGTGTCTATTGTGTGATTTACAGTTGGTTTGAGCTGAATAACTCATTTAATAATAACACATTTATACTTAGTAAAAAAACGTATCCCACTCATAACCTATTCGATGGGGTGTAAATAGGTGTATAATGGACACACCGTTTTTAGGCTTAATAAACGTGTTATAACGCTGTAATTAACAGGTGATGGCCAAATCAGTCAAATCATCCCAGTCATAACATTTTTGACACATTTCCAGTAAGTTGCAAATGTACACACCTTGTTAAGGCTTATGTGGCACAACTGAGAGCTGTAAAGCACATCACCACGAAGCCCAGTGTCTATGTGATTTACAGTTGGTTTGAGCTGAATAACTCATTTAATAATAACACATTTATATACTTAGTAAAAAAACGTATCCCACTCATAACCTATTCGATGGGGTGTAAATAGGTGTATAATGGACACACCGTTTTTAGGCTTAATAAACGTGTTATAACGCTGTAATTAACAGGTGATGGCCAAATCAGTCAAATCATCCCAGTCATAACATTTTTGACACATTTCCAGTAAGTTGCAAATGTACACACCTTGTTCAGGCTTATGTGGCACAACTGAGAGCTGTAAAGCACATCACCACGAAGCCCAGTGTCTATTGTGTGATTTACAGTTGGTTTGAGCTGAATAACTCATTTAATAATAACACATTTTATACTTAGTAAAAAAACGTATCCCACTCATAACCTATTCGATGGGGTGTAAATAGGTGTATAATGGACACACCGTTTTTAGGCTTAATAAACGTGTTATAACGCTGTAATTAACAGGTGATGGCCAAATAAGTCAAATCATCCCACTCATAACACTTTTGACACATTTCCAGTAAGTTGCAAATGTACACACCTTGTTCAGGCTTATGTGGCACAACTGAGAGCTGTAAAGCACATCACCACGAAGCCCAGTGTCTATTGTGTGATTTACAGTTGGTTTGAGCTGAATAACTCATTTAATAATAACACATTTATAACTTAGTAAAAAAACGTATCCCACTCATAACCTATTCGATGGGGTGTAAATAGGTGTATAATGGACACACCGTTTTTAGGCTTAATAAACGTGTTATAACGCTGTAATTAACAGGTGATGGCCAAATCAGTCAAATCATCCCAGTCATAACATTTTTGACACATTTCCAGTAAGTTGCAAATGTACACACCTTGTTCAGGCTTATGTGGCACAACTGAGAGCTGTAAAGCACATCATCACGAAGCCCAGTGTCTCCTGTGTGCTTTACAGTTGGTTTGAGCTGAATAACTCATTGAATAATACACAAATTGGCATTGTCCATCATTTACCTACGAGGTGCCCATTAAATAAGTTACGAATGTACATGCCACAAATAGCTTATTTGACAGGGCTTCCATAGGTAAATGATGGACACACCGTTTTTAGGCTTAATAAACGTGTTATAACGCTGTAATTAAAGGTGATGGCCAAATCAGTCAAATCATCCCAGTCATAACATTTTTGACACATTTCCAGTAAGTTGCAAATGTACACACCTTGTTCAGGCTTATGTGGCACAACTGAGAGCTGTAAAGCACATCACCACGAAGCCCAGTGTCTATTGTGTGATTTACAGTTGGTTTGAGCTGAATAACTCATTTAATAATAACATTTATATACTTAGTAAAAAAACGTATCCCACTCATAACCTATTCGATGGGGTGTAAATAGGTGTATAATGGACACACCGTTTTTAGGCTTAATAAACGTGTTATAACGCTGTAATTAACAGGTGATGGCCAAAAAGTCAAATCATCCCAGTCATAACACTTTTGACACATTCCAGTAAGTTGCAAATGTACACACCTTGTTCAGGCTTATGTGGCACAACTGAGAGCTGTAAAGCACATCATCACGAAGCCCAGTGTCTCTGTGTGCTTTACAGTTGGTTTGAGCTGAATAACTCATTGAATAATAACACAAATTGGCATTGTCCATCCTACGAGGTGCCCATTAAATAAGTTACGAATGTACATGCCACAAATAGCTTTTTTGACAGGGCTTCCATAGGTAAATGATGGACACACCGTTTTTAGGCTTAATAAACGTGTTATAACGCTGTAATTAACAGGTGATGGCCAAATCAGTCAAATCATCCCAGTCATAACATTTTTGACACATTTCCAGTAAGTTGCAAATGTACACACCTTGTTAGGCTTATGTGGCACAACTGAGAGCTGTAAAGCACATCACCACGAAGCCCAGTGTCTATTGTGTGATTTACAGTTGGTTTGAGCTGAATAACTCATTTGATAATAACACATTTATATACTTAGTAAAAAAACGTATCCCACTCATAACCTATTCGATGGGGTGTAAATAGGTGTATAATGGACACACCGTTTTTAGGCTTAATAAACGTGTTATAACGCTGTAATTAACAGGTGATGGCCAAATCAGTCAAATCATCCCAGTCATAACATTTTGACACATTTCCAGTAAGTTGCAAATGTACACCTTGTTCAGGCTTATGTGGCACAACTGAGAGCTGTAAAGCACATCACCACGAAGCCCAGTGTCTATTGTGTGCTTTACAGTTGGTTTGAGCTGAATAACTCATTGAATAATAAAACATTGTACCTACGAGTTAAAAAACGAATACTCATATTTGACAGGGTTATAGGTAAAATGGACACACCGTTTTTAGGCTTAATAAACGTGTTATAACGCTGTAATTAACAGGTGATGGCCAAATCAGTCAAATCATCCCAGTCATAACATTTTTGACACATTCCAGTAAGTTGCAAATGTACACACCTTGTTAAGGCTTATGTGGCACAACTGAGAGCTGTAAAGCACATCACCACGAAGCCCAGTGTCTCCTGTGTGCTTTACAGTTGGTTTGAGCTGAATAACTCATTGAATAATAACACAAATTTGTCCATCATTTACCTACGAGTGCCCAAAATAAGTTACGAAACATGCCACAAATAGCTTTTTGACAGGGTTCCATAGGTAAATGATGGACACACCGTTTTTAGGCTTAATAAACGTGTTATAACGCTGTAATTAACAGGTGATGGCCAAATCAGTCAAATCATCCCAGTCATAACATTTTGACACATTCCAGTAAGTTGCAAATGTACACACCTTGTTAAGGCTTATGTGGCACAACTGAGAGCTGTAAAGCACATCACCACGAAGCCCAGTGTCTATTGTGTGATTTACAGTTGGTTTGAGCTGAATAACTCATTTAATAATAACATTTATATATTAGTAAAAAAACGTATCCCACTCATAACCTATTCGATGGGGTGTAAATAGGTGTATAATGGACACACCGTTTTTAGGCTTAATAAACGTGTTATAACGCTGTAATTAACAGGTGATGGCCAAATCAGTCAAATCATCCCAGTCATAACATTTTTGACACATTTCCAGTAAGTTGCAAATGTACACACCTTGTTCAGGCTTATTTGGCACAACTGAGAGCTGTAAAGCACATCACCACGAAGCCCAGTGTCTATTGTGTGATTTACAGTTGGTTTGAGCTGAATAACTCATTTGATAATAACACATTTTATACTTAGTAAAAAAACGTATCCCACTCATAACCTATTCGATGGGGTGTAAATAGGTGTATAATGGACACACCGTTTTTAGGCTTAATAAACGTGTTATAACGCTGTAATTAACAGGTGATGGCCAAATCAGTCAAATCATCCCAGTCATAACATTTTTGACACATTTCCAGTAAGTTGCAAATGTACACACCTTGTTCAGGCTTATGTGGCACAACTGAGAGCTGTAAAGCACATCATCACGAAGCCCAGTGTCTTGTGTGCTTTACAGTTGGTTTGAGCTGAATAACTCATTGAATAATAACACAAATTGGCATTGTATCATTTACCTACGAGGTGCCCATTAAATAAACGAATGTATGCCACAAATAGCTTTTTTGACAGGGTTCCATAGGTAATGATGGACACACCGTTTTTAGGCTTAATAAACGTGTTATAACGCTGTAATTAACAGGTGATGGCCAAATCAGTCAAATCATCCCAGTCATAACATTTTTGACACATTCCAGTAAGTTGCAAATGTACACACCTTGTTCAGGCTTATGTGGCACAACTGAGAGCTGTAAAGCACATCACCACGAAGCCCAGTGTCTATTGTGTGATTTACAGTTGGTTTGAGCTGAATAACTCATTAATAATAACACATTTATATACTTAGTAAAAAAACGTATCCCACTCATAACCTATTCGATGGGGTGTAAATAGGTGTATAATGGACACACCGTTTTTAGGCTTAATAAACGTGTTATAACGCTGTAATTAACAGGTGATGGCCAAATCAGTCAAATCATCCCAGTCATAACACTTTTGACACATTACCAGTAAGTTGCAAATGTACACACCTTGTTAAGGCTTATGTGGCACAACTGAGAGCTGTAAAGCACATCACCACGAAGCCCAGTGTCTATTGTGTGATTTACAGTTGGTTTGAGCTGAATAACTCATTTAATAATAACACATTTATATACTTAGTAAAAAAACGTATCCCACTCATAACCTATTCGATGGGGTGTAAATAGGTGTATAATGGACACACCGTTTTTAGGCTTAATAAACGTGTTATAACGCTGTAATTAACAGGTGATGGCCAAATCAGTCAAATCATCCCAGTCATAACATTTTGACACATTCCAGTAAGTTGCAAATGTACACACCTTGTTCAGGCTTATGTGGCACAACTGAGAGCTGTAAAGCACATCACCACGAAGCCCAGTGTCTATTGTGTGATTTACAGTTGGTTTGAGCTGAATAACTCATTTAATAATAACACATTTATATACTTAGTAAAAAAACGTATCCCACTCATAACCTATTCGATGGGGTGTAAATAGGTGTATAATGGACACACCGTTTTTAGGCTTAATAAACGTGTTATAACGCTGTAATTAACAGGTGATGGCCAAATCAGTCAAATCATCCAGTCATAACATTTTTGACACATTCCAGTAAGTTGCAAATGTACACACCTTGTTAAGGCTTATGTGGCACAACTGAGAGCTGTAAAGCACATCACCACGAAGCCCAGTGTCTATTGTGTGATTTACAGTTGGTTTGAGCTGAATAACTCATTTAATAATAACACATTTATATACTTAGTAAAAAAACGTATCCCACTCATAACCTATTCGATGGGGTGTAAATAGGTGTATAATGGACACACCGTTTTTAGGCTTAATAAACGTGTTATAACGCTGTAATTAACAGGTGATGGCCAAATCAGTCAAATCATCCCAGTCATAACATTTTTGACACATTTCCAGTAAGTTGCAAATGTACACACCTTGTTAGGCTTATGTGGCACAACTGAGAGCTGTAAAGCACATCACCACGAAGCCCAGTGTCTATTGTGTGATTTACAGTTGTTTGAGCTGAATAACTCATTTAATAATAACACATTTATATACTTAGTAAAAAAACGTATCCCACTCATAACCTATTCGATGGGGTGTAAATAGGTGTATAATGGACACACCGTTTTAGGCTTAATAAACGTGTTATAACGCTGTAATTAACAGGTGATGGCCAAATAAGTCAAATCATCCCAGTCATAACATTTTTGACACATTTCCAGTAAGTTGCAAATGTACACACCTTGTTCAGGCTTATGTGGCACAACTGAGAGCTGTAAAGCACATCATCACGAAGCCCAGTGTCTCCTGTGTGCTTTACAGTTGGTTTGAGCTGAATAACTCATTTAATAATAACACATTTATATACTTAGTAAAAAAACGTATCCCACTCATAACCTATTCGATGGGGTGTAAATAGGTGTATAATGGACACACCGTTTTTAGGCTTAATAAACGTGTTATAACGCTGTAATTAACAGGTGATGGCCAAATAAGTCAAATCATCCCAGTCATAACACTTTTGACACATTACCAGTAAGTTGCAAATGTACACACCTTGTTAAGGCTTATGTGGCACAACTGAGAGCTGTAAAGCACATCACCACGAAGCCCAGTGTCTATTGTGTTATTTACAGTTGGTTTGAGCTGAATAACTCATTTGATAATAACACATTTTATACTTAGTAAAAAAACGTATCCCACTCATAACCTATTCGATGGGTGTAAATAGGTGTATAATGGACACACCGTTTTTAGGCTTAATAAACGTGTTATAACGCTGTAATTAACAGGTGATGGCCAAATAAGTCAAATCATCCCAGTCATAACATTTTTGACACATTTCCAGTAAGTTGCAAATGTACACACCTTGTTCAGGCTTATGTGGCACAACTGAGAGCTGTAAAGCACATCATCACGAAGCCCAGTGTCTCCTGTGTGCTTTACAGTTGGTTTGAGCTGAATAACTCATTGAATAATAACACAAATTGGCATTGTCCATCATTTACCTACGAGGTGCCCATTAAATAAGTTACGAATGTACATGCCACAAATAGCTTATTTGACAGGGCTTCCATAGGTAAATGATGGACACACCGTTTTTAGGCTTAATAAACGTGTTATAACGCTGTAATTAACAGGTGATGGCCAAATCAGTCAAATCATCCCACTCATAACATTTTTGACACATTTCCAGTAAGTTGCAAATGTACACACCTTGTTCAGGCTTATGTGGCACAACTGAGAGCTGTAAAGCACATCATCACGAAGCCCAGTGTCTCTTGTGTGCTTTACAGTTAGTTTGAGCTGAATAACTCATTTAATAATAACACAAATTGTCATTGTCCATCATTTACCTACGAGGTGCCCATTAAATAAGTTACGAATGTACATGCCACAGATAACTTATTTGACAGGGTCTACATAATGTAAATAATGGACACACCGTTTTTATGCTTCTGGAGCACAAAGATGAGCTTTAAAGTACATCATCACGAAGGACCATGTCTCTTAGGCACTCTGCAGTTGGTTTAGACTGTATAACTCATTGCCGAAGTAAACAAGACCACCGACAGGGTTCTCGCCCTGTGCACCAGTCGGGGCCGCTTTCAAATAAATCGCAGGTGTGAGAAAACTAGGTTTGGATACACATTGCGCTTTTAGGACTCGAAATTCGAAGCGAAAGGCTCTTGGGTGTTTGGGCGTGCGTCGCACCGCCGCTCGGGGCCTATCTGCTCGAATATGGCCAGTAAGCACCGATACGGAGCGGCATTCGGCGGCCGGCAACGAGAACCCCACGTCTCGGGCTCTTTGGGGCTTCGGGGGGCGTCCGGGGCGTCGGGTGGGCCTCCGGTGCGTTTAGGCTGCAAGGGGGATGCACAGGCGTTTCGTGGACGGAGGCGTGTCCATTGGGATGCCCCGCCCAAAATAGGTGGCAAGGGGGATGCGTAGGCGATTCGTGTACGCCGGATGCGGAGCCGGGCCCTAGGGTGCAAGGGGACGTTTAGGCTTCATTCTGACTGCCCACTCGCCACCTAATCGACGCGCGCGAAATAGGTTACAGGCGTACGTGCAGTCGCCCTCTGGTTGCTTCGCCTCGTATTGCCCCTAATCTTGTTTCCGTGGGGCGCTTTTCGGGCATTTTTCACGTGGTCCCCGGGCGGCGTGGGCGCACCGAGACACTGCGGATCGCGTTCGGGCAACTTCCTTCGTTTCGGGACCGCCGCGCGACCTGGGAAAAATCTGGGGGCGCTGGCGCGCAGCGTCCATTTGGTGCCGTCCATTTCGCGTCATTTAAGTTACCCAATACATCTGATGGCCTAAGGCATGCAAGAGAGTTTCTCTGCGGCTCTGCAGGCCATAAGAACCTGCTATCCTGACTCCAGAATAGTGGAGATTAAGGAAGAGCAGGTATCGCAAGAAATTTTATGATTTTAACCTTTCTGTAGTCTTTTAATGTTCTTTTAATGCTTCTTTTAAGTCTCATACCTTTTTAACCATAACGCTTATGGCTCTCACAATCTCAACGGTCAATGTGAGAAGTGTGAGGTCAGCCACACGAGCGCAGAGTGCACTATCCTTTTTAAAAAGTTTTAAGTCAGACATGTTTTTATTGCAAGAATGTGGTTTGCCCTATTTAAATCATTACAGGAAGTGGGAGGAGGTGTGGACCACAGGCCCTTCACTATGGAGTGGTTCAAATTTTAATAAATGTGACGGTGTTGCCATTTTAATTAACAACCCAAATATCTTGGTGAAGGGCAGCACTGTGGTGAGGGACGGGCGGGCAATTTTAGCAAATCTGACTTTTTTAGATAAGGATTTTAATATTCTTAATGTGTATGGTTTTACGGGAAAAAATTAGAGATATGAGCTTTTAGAAGACTTGCAGCCCCACATGTTAGGGAGGGCTCCCCTGGTTTTTGCAGGGGATTTTAATTGTGTTTTAACCCACAATGATAGGAAAAGGATAGGGGAGGATTTTAAAGTTGACAAAACGTCGGTTTTATTGCAGGGATTAGTTAAGGATTTCAAGTTAGTCGACTGTTTTAGAACAAGGCATCAGAGAGAGGAGGGCTTCACCTGGTTCAGTGGTGATGGCGCCAGAGCCTCTCGAATCGACTATATTTTTACAAGGGACTGCCTGCCAACCGATGCAACATTGACCCCCCTCTGTTTTTCAGACCACATGATGCTGTTGTGCACCCTTTCTTTTCCCACTGGTGTGACTGTAGGGGGAGGGCTGTGGAAACTGAACTGCTCTCTACAGAAAGATGAGGAGGTAGTTAGAGAATATAGAGAGCAGTTCAGCCACTGGCAAACCCTCCAGGACTTCTTCGATTCACGGGCACAGTGGTGGGAGATGGTGAAAGACCGGACAAGACAGTTTTTTAAGAACGTAGGGAGAGAAAAGAAAAAACAGGAGAAAAGACACATGATGGGGCTGCAAAAAAGACTACAGAGGTATTTTAATCTTTTAAATCATGGTTTTGATTTTAATGATGAGATGAAACGGGTAAAACAGGAGATTCCAGGAGGTCCGAATTAAGCGAAGCACATAGCAAAGGTGTGATTTTAAGAAGTAGGGAAAGAGACATTGAAGAAGGAGAAAAGTGCACAAGATACTTTTTTAAGAAAATATTGTCAGGTGGAGGGGCAATAACGTCTTTAAAAACGGAGGGAGGGGAAGTGCACAAAACTATGGTCGTTTTAAATTGGAATTTTATGAAAACCTCTATTCACACAAGGAAATTAAAAATGACACCTTAAAGGAAGTGCTAGCATTTTTAGAGAAACGGGTAAGTAGTCAAAATGCGCTTTTAGAAATCCATAAGGCTTCAAAGGGTTTTAAACGGGGGAAGTCCCCAGGGATGGATGGACTCCCCTTAGAGTTTTATAGGACATTTTGGGATATTTTAGCACATGACTAACTGACTGTTTTTAATGAATTTGAGACTCTAGACAGACTACCAGACAGCTACAGAGTAAGGATAGTAACATTTGTTGTTTAAAAAAGGGGACAAGACGGACTTGAGGAACTGGCGACCTTTTACACTTTTAAATTTTGACGCTAAGCTTTTTAGTAAAGTTTTAGCCAAAAGGATGTCGATGGTTTAAGAGGACGTTATCCACCCGGATGAAGCTTGTGCTGTGCCCGGGAGGGAGATCACAGACAGCTTAGTGCTGATTAGACACACCATCTGTTACGCGAGAGACAGAAATATTAGTTTAGTAGTCCTAAATTTAGATTTTGAAAAAGCTTTTGACAGAGTCTCGCACCAGTACCTGTGTCAGATACTGCAAAAAATGGGTTTTCCAGGGAGGTTTATAGCCTGGGTGGGACCGCTGTATAACGGCATAGTCAGCAGAATTCTGGTGAACGGGTATTTATCTAAAAGCGTGAACATACGCAGTGGAGTCCGTCAGGGGTGTCCATTATCTCCACTCCTGTATGTGGCTTGCATCGAGCCACTGGCACAGATCTTGAGAAGGGACAAATGGATTAAAGGACTAGATGTGCCTGGAACGGGTGGACTGACTACAACTTGTGTTTTATATAAGGATGACGTGACCCTTTTATCCACAGATGTTTTATCGGTTCAAAGGGCAATGGATTTAACAGAGTGGTATGGTCGGGCTTCAGGCGCCAAGCTGAACAGGAATAAATCCGAAGCCCAACTCTTTGGACCATGGGGAAGCACGGATTTAGGAGGACTCGATTTTTGTTTTTAAAGAAACTGGTCTTAAGGTTTTAGGGGTTAAATTCGACAAAGAGGGAGGTGGAGGAGAAAACTGGACTGACTTGTTAGGGAAAGCTAGGAAAATATTAGGGTTTTGGGGACTTAGACAGTTGACTGCAGAGGGGAAGGTTTTAATTTTTAAATCTGTGATTTTACCCCTGCTTTTACTGGTGTGCTCTGTTTTTAGTCCCCCAAGGTCATTTCTTCTAGCTTTGGATCGGGCGTTTTTTTATTTCTTCTGGGAGTCCAAATGGGAGCGTTTAAAAAGAGATGTGGTAAAGAAAAGGAAGGAGCATGGTGGAAAAGGCCTCCCAGACCCCCACTTGTTCTTGGGTAGCAAATTCACCGCCCTCCACATCAAATACGCCACAACCCCATCCAGTAAGAATAAGACTGCGGCAATGGCGAGGTTCTGGATGGGGTCATACCTGCGCACTTTAAAGATTTTAACAGTGGATCTCAGAACCCCAGTGGCTTTTAACCTCCCCAAGGAATATGTTTTTATAAAGAAATTTTTAAAGAAACACAAAACGTTACCATTTTAACTGACCACAAGTCTCTTGTCTCTCTTGTGCAGGACCGGGAACGAGTGAGTCTAATTCCAGGGTAAAGCCAAACAAGTTTGGAGGAACGTAGCCCACCCCGCTCTGCAGAACAGGCACAAGGACCTGGCGTGGATGGCGGCACATGAAATCCTCCCAGTCAGGGCGGTGATGCACTCCAGAGGAATGGCCAAGAATCCGATCTGTCCACGCCCGGTGTGTAATGCCCCGGAGACAGTGAGACACCTCCTCTGGGAGTGCGGCACTGCGCGGGACCTGTGGACCTTAACCGGCCCCCTAGTTTTCCCGAGCCTGCCAGTGGGTGGGGTCCAGATGGACTACAAGCACGCCATCCATGGGGTGGGCCGGAGCTTGAGAGGTTTGACGTCACAACAATTCATCTCGCTCTGGCTCACCCTGAACATAATAAAGGAAGTCATCTGGACCACCAGAAACCTGCTGGTGGGGAAACAGGTTACGGTGCCCCTCCACGCTTGCGAGCAGATGATCACATCTAAGCTGCAGGGGTGCCGGGCCTTGTCATTCGGAGGAGGGGGCTGGGGTCACGCTTAGGGTCCTGGCTTTGCCCCCGCACCTGGCTGCCCGTAGATGCACCCTCACCACCACCGGGCCGGAGGGAGGGTTTTCCGCTGGGTGCCGGAAGCAGAAGGAAATTGGTTCGTTCTGTGTAGCGGGGTGATGGCCATCTTGTTAAAGACTCTCCCCAGTTCTGAACAACAGACGACGAGAGGCTGTTTTTTGAAGTTGTGGTTTTAATGGTCATTTCCTTGTTCTATACCTTTTTTAACAGCGTAAAGGGTTTTTAAACATGTTTTGAATTTTTATACATGTGTTTTATACCTTTTAATGCATGTGTTTAAATTTTTAACATGTTTAACATGTCTTTTATGTCATCCATTGTTTTATGTTGTTTTTATCTCTCTTTCCAGGATTTCACAATTTTAATGTTTTTATCTTTATGTGAATTTCTAAATAATAATGTTATAAATGTCATGAAATTGAGATGTAAAAATGATACATGATGACAATAAAACTTTTTTCAAAAAAAAAATCTGTTCTTATCAGTTTAATATCTGATACGTCCACTATATGGGGACCATATATTAAATGGATTTTTGAAGCAAGGAGCTGGAAGCGGGGCTTGCTCCGTCCACTCCACGCATCGACCTTGTATTGCAGTGTTTCCAGGAACGGTGCATGTGGCCTGTATTGAACCACTGGCACAGATCTTGAGAAGGGATAAATGGATTAACGGACTAGACGTCCCCGGAACTGTTGGACTGACAGCGACATGTGTGTTATACATGGACGACGTGACCCTTTTAGCAACTGATTTTTTATCAATACGAAGAGCAATGGACTTGACTGACTGGTACAGTCGGGCCTCGGGTGCAAAGCTTAACAGGAACAGATGCAAAAGGGAATTGGCTTGTTCTGCAGAGCGGCGTGATGGCCATCTTGCAAGGGACTCAACTCAACTCAACTTTATTTATATAGCGCTTTTTACAATTTTCATTGTTACAAAGCAGCTGACTCTACCTGGTTCTGGACAACAGATGATGAGAGACTGATGTGTTTTTTTAGAAATGTGTTATTTTTCTTAACGGGCACTTCCTTGCTGCATAGCTTTTTAACATCTGATGGGAGCTTTAAAATGTTTCGATTTTTAAACTATTTTATTGATATTACCTCTCATTCTGTGTTTTTCACCACAAAATATTTTAATTTAATTTATGTGAAAATTATTTTTACCTGAATGTGGAGATGTATGTATGAAAAAGATGTCAATAAAACTTTTCGAAAGAAAAATCTGTTCTTATCAGTTTAATATCTGATACGTCCCCTATATGGGGACCATATATTTAATGGATTTTTGTAGCAAGGAGCCGGAAGCGGGGCTTGCTCCGTCCACTCCACGCATCGACCTGGTATTGCAGTGTTTCCAGGAACGGTGCATTCCCCTTCGGGGATCACAAGCGTGTGTTGAAAAAAGCGTTGGGGAGACCGCAAGTGGAATGAAACACGTGGTTTTCTTTTTCGGAAATGTACGTAGGCCAACATCAGTGCACGTTTGCTTCTTTGTGTGCGTGCGTGTAGGCCCTACATGTGTGCAGATAGCTGCGTGTTGAAGTACGCAGTTCCTATTTGAGACGCTTGCGCCTGGCTTACATGCCGTAGTGAGATAGAGAGAGAAAAGAAGTCCAGCACCAAAAGGAAACACTTTCAGCATATGTGGGCTGTTTGTTTAATTCTTTACTTTTTTCTCCATTTCTCTTTGTGCGCTCTCCCACGGGTTAGACAGAGCAAACAACCGGTTTTTGAAGCAAGGAGCTGGAAGCGGGGCTTGCTCCGTCCACTCCACGCATCGACCTGGTATTGCAGTGTTTCCAGGAACGGTGCATTCCCCTTCGGGGATCACAAGCGTGTGTTGAAAAAAAGCGTGCGGGAGACCGCAAGTGTGTGGAATGAAACACGTGGTTTTCTTTTTCGGAAATGTACGTAGGCCAACATCAGTGCACGTTTGCTTCTTTGTGTGGAATGAAACACGTGGTTTTCTTTTTCGGAAATGTACGTAGGCCAACATCAGTGCACGTTTGCTTCTTTGTGTGGAATGAAACGTGGTTTTCTTTTTCGGAAATGTACGTAGGCCAACATCAGTGCACGTTTGCTTCTTTGTGTGGAATGAAACACGTGGTTTTCTTTTCGGAAATGTACGTAGGCCAACATCAGTGCACGTTTGCTTCTTTGTATGCGTGTAGGCCCTACATGTGTGCAGATAGCTGCGTGTTGAAGTACGCAGTTCCTATTCGAGACGCTTGTGCCTGGCTTACATACATGCCGTAGTGAGATAGAGAGAGAAAAGAAGTCCAGCACCAAAAGGAAACACTTTCAGCATATGTGGGCTGTTTGTTTAATTCTTTACTTTTTTCTCCATTTCTCTTTGTGCGCTCTCCCACGGGTTAGACAGAGCAAACAACCGGTTTTTGAAGCAAGGAGCTGGAAGCGGGGCTTGCTCCGTCCACTCCACGCATCGACCTGGTATTGCAGTGTTTCCAGGAACGGTGCATTCCCCTTCGGGGATCACAAGCGTGTGTTGAAAAAAAGCGTGCGGGAGACCGCAAGTGTGTGGAATGAAACACGTGGTTTTCTTTTTCGGAAATGTACGTAGGCCAACATCAGTGCACGTTTGCTTCTTTGTGTGGAATGAAACACGTGGTTTTCTTTTCGGAAATGTACGTAGGCCACATCAGTGCACGTTTGCTTCTTGTGTGCGTGTAGGCCCTACATGTGTGCAGATAGCTGCGTGTTGAAGTACGCAGTTCCTATTCGAGACGCTTGCGCCTGGCTTACATACATGCCGTAGTGAGATAGAGAGAGAAAAGAAGTCCAGCACCAAAAGGAAACACTTTCAGCATATGTGGGCTGTTTGTTTAATTCTTTACTTTTTTCTCCATTTCTCTTTGTGCGCTCTCCCACGGGTTAGACAGAGCAAACAACCGGTTTTTGAAGCAAGGAGCTGGAAGCGGGGCTTGCTCCGTCCACTCCACGCACGACCTGGTATTGCAGTGTTTCCAGGAACGGTGCATTCCCCTTCGGGGATCACAAGCGTGTGTTGAAAAAAAAGCGTGCGGGAGACCGCAAGTGTGTGGAATGAAACACGTGGTTTTCTTTTTCGGAAATGTACGTAGGCCAACATCAGTGCACGTTTGCTTCTTTGTGTGGAATGAAACACGTGGTTTTTTTTCGGAAATGTACGTAGGCCAACATCAGTGCACGTTTGCTTCTTTGTGTGGAATGAAAGACGTGGTTTTCTTTCGGAAATGTACGTAGGCCAACATCAGTGCACGTTTGCTTTTGTGTGCGTGTAGGCCCTACATGTGTGCAGATAGCTGCGTGTTGAAGTACGCAGTTCCTATTCGAGACGCTTGCGCCTGGCTTACATACATGCCGTAGTGAGATAGAGAGAGAAAAGAAGTCCAGCACCAAAAGGAAACACTTTCAGCATATGTGGGCTGTTTGTTTAATTCTTTACTTTTTTCTCCATTTCTCTTTGTGCGCTCTCCCACGGGTTAGACAGAGCAAACAACCGGTTTTTGAAGCAAGGAGCTGGAAGCGGGGCTTGCTCCGTCCACTCCACGCATCGACCTGGTATTGCAGTTTCCAGGAACGGTGCATTCCCCTTCGGGGATCACAAGCGTGTGTTGAAAAAAAGCGTGCGGGAGACCGCAAGTGTGTGGAATGAAACACGTGATTTTCTTTTTCGGAAATGTACGTAGGCCAACATCAGTGCACGTTTGCTTCTTTGTGTGGAATGAAACACGTGGTTTTCTTTTTCGGAAATGTACGTAGGCCAACATCAGTGCACGTTTGCTTCTTTGTGTGCGTGTAGGCCCTACATGTGTGCAGATAGCTGCGTGTTGAAGTACGCAGTTCCTATTCGAGACGCTTGCGCCTGGCTTACATACATGCCGTAGTGAGATAGAGAGAGAAAAGAAGTCCAGCACCAAAGGAAACACTTTCAGCATATGTGGGCTGTTTGTTTAATTCTTTACTTTTTCTCCATTTCTCTTTGTGCGCTCTCCCACGGGTTAGACAGAGCAAACAACCGGTTTTTGAAGCAAGGAGCTGGAAGCGGGGCTTGCTCCGTCCACTCCACGCATCGACCTGGTATTGCAGTGTTTCCAGGAACGGTGCATTCCCCTTCGGGGATCACAAGCGTGTGTTGAAAAAAAGCGTGCGGGAGACCGCAAGTGTGTGGAATGAAACACGTGGTTTTCTTTTTCGGAAATGTACGTAGGCCAACATCAGTGCACGTTTGCTTCTTTGTGTGGAATGAAACACGTGGTTTTCTTTTTCGGAAATGTACGTAGGCCAACATCAGTGCACGTTTGCTTCTTTGTATGCGTGTAGGCCCTACATGTGTGCAGATAGCTGCGTGTTGAAGTACGCAGTTCCTATTCGAGACGCTTGTGCCTGGCTTACATACATGCCGTAGTGAGATAGAGAGAGAAAAGAAGTCCAGCACCAAAAGGAAACACTTTCAGCATATGTGGGGTTTGTTTAATTCTTTACTTTTTCTCCATTTCTCTTTGTGCGCTCTCCCACGGGTTAGACAGAGCAAACAACTGGAACGGTTGCGGTTGCCGAACGCTCGCTTGGGGTCAGCGTCGATGTGCATCGCAGAGGCAAGTAAGGGATCTCTGGCCCGAACTGACCATATCATACTTACCTGGAAGGGGGAGATACCATGATCACGACGGCGGTTCACCCAGGACGAGGCTCGGCCATTGCACTCAGGTCGTGTTGACTTCTGCGAATTCCCCAAATGTGGGAATCTCGACTGCATAATTTCTGGTAGGGGGGACTGCGTTCGCGCTCTCCCCTGATCGTTTGTTAAAGGAAAAGAGAGATGATTGTGTCGTTGCTTGACTGTATTGGTGTTCGTTTTTCCATCTACCTAGCAAAAGCACCGTTTCGCAAGAAACGAGCACGACATTGCGTGATTGATTCATTCGTTTTTAAATGTGTTATTAAAAACAGTTGTTGCTTGTTCGTTCGTTTTTCCATCTAACTAGCAGAAGACCTGTTTCGCAAGAAACGAGCACGACACTGTGTGCGATTCATTCGTTTTTAAACGTACAATTGTTACTTGTTCGTTCGCTTCTTTCGTTCGTTCCTATATGTATATATATATATATATATATATACATATATATACATACATATAAATCGTTCGTGTGTTTATTTGTTTGTTTGATTATTAAGTGTTTTTGTGTCTATTAAGTGTGTTTGTTGGTTTGTGTATTGTTTGTTTGCTCGTTTATTGGTTGCTTGATTTGTTGAATTATTTTATTGTTTGTTCGTTCATTTGTTGGGCGCCTATTTTTTAACATGTGTGCTTGTTCGTTCGTCCGTTCCTTCATCCCTTCGGGCATTCATATGTAGCATATTCGATTATTTTTTCTTTCGTTCATTGGTTGATTTATTCAATTGTTTAAACAGTGCATTGTATTGCTTTGTTCGTTCACACGCTTACCTCTGAGCCGCATGTGCACCGCCACCACAATAGTCGGTGCCGCCTCCTGCTGTCCCGCTCGGCCCCCTTTGTGGGTATCGCTTCTCGGCCTTTTGGCTAAGATCACGTGTCTGGTCAGAGGGTTGTGTTGCGATCGCCTCCTGTAGGTTTCCTGGTTCGCAAGTTGTTGTGTGCGAGCCAATCTACTTCGGGAGGTACATTGTGCTTTATTTGCTCTTTTTTTGTGTTTTTTGTGTTTTCAGGTTTTAAAACAGACGAGTCTAGGTCTTTTTATCCACAGAGAACGGATTTTATTGGAGCATTCATTTTAAGGTAAGTTATTTATTTATTTATTTGATCTATTTATTGCCTGTTTTACATTTGTATTATTTGCTTAGTGTGCACCTCCACCATATGCGTGTGGTAGGTTGTGGTTTTATGGAATATGGTTATGTCACGCTTGGATTTTTCCCGGAAGCTCGTCCAAAAAGTTCTAAATTTTAAACCGACGACTTGAATTGTTAATTTAAAAATTTTAAGTTTTACGTCTGCTTCCCTATTGAATGATTCTGGCAAAAGTTTGAGTCTGTTAATGCCCAGTTGTCCATGTTTAATGTTGAAAAACTTTCAGATAACTCACTAAAAACTGTGATTGTCAGGATGTTTAATGAAACAGTGACTGGAGAGGATATTTGCATCTGGCTGGGTAGATTTTGCACTGTTCGTGGTCAGCCGGTCAAAGTGCTAGACGATGATGGCATTTGGACATGCTCCTAGCGAATCCCCATTAAACAATGGAAGGACGTCAGGGGCTACCAAGGCCTGAAGCATCTGCCTTCTATGATCGTACTGGGAGAGAACAGGGGCTACATTCATTACCAAGGTATGCCTAAGTTATGTAGAAAATGTGGAAAAGTAGGACACTTGGCTGAAAACATGTCAAGAAGTCATATGTGGGAAGTGTAAAGAAATTGGTCATATTTTGATGAATGTACCAATGGCAGACGGTGCAACCTCTGTGGTGAATTCAATCATCTCTACAGAGACTGCCCTAAAAGCTTAGCCAACAAACTGATGGCAACTAAGATGGCCGCCCCACATGTGTTACAAACACAAGAACGAAGGGAGGAAAAGGCGGTCCCTGAGGTTTTGGCGGGAAATTCAATTTCTCAGCCAGCTTCAGGGATTGGTCAAGACGAAGGAAGTGGGGCGGCCCAAGGGGCGGTGCCAAATGGTGACGAAAACGAAAGGGGCAACGATGCAGGGGCTGAGCAGGAAGAAGAGGAAAGTATTTTGTCACTTGTCACCGTCCCCGAGATAAGTATGGAGTCTAGTGTAAGTGAAATAGATTTTTCACTTCCAAATGCACAGATGCAAAAAAGGCCTGCGGGATCTCCTCTGTCTAAAGCAGAGGAAAAAAGCAGAGAGCATCACAACGGCCAGATAGTTCCCATTCGGAAGATCTGGGCCGTATGTGGCCTCATGAAATCCCCAAATGAAGTGTCCTTTTTGCATGTAAAGCTAAGAACATCATCGCCAAAGGGCATGCAAGAGAATGTCTCTGCAGCCCCTCAGGCGATGGACACTCGCCCTCCAGATCCAAATGTGATTACCGTTAAGGAGGAGCAAGTGTCACAAGAGATTTTATGATTTTAAATTAAACTCTGTAGCCCTTTTTACATCTTCTTTTTAGATCTCATGTTTTTAACCATACTGCTCATGATTTTCACAATCTCCACAATCAATGTGAGAAGTGTGAAGTCGACCATACGAGCTCAGAGCATTTTATCTATGTTAAGAACTTTAATTCTGATGTGTTTGTTTTACAAGAGTGTGCCTTGCCCTTTTTAACCAACTACAGGAAGTGGGAGGAGCTCTGGACCCCGGGTCCCTCCATGTGGAGTGGATCCAATTTTAACAAAAATGACGGAGTGGCGATTTTAAAAACAATAAAAACATTGTGGTAAAGGGGAGCACAGTGGTGAGGGACGGGCGGGCTCTTTTAGCAAATTTGACATTTTTAGACAAGAATTTTAATGTTCTTAACGTGTATGGTTTTACGGACAAAAATGACAGACACAAGCTTTTAGAAGATTTACAGCCCCACATGCTAGGTAGGGTTCCCCTAGTAGTGGCAGGGGATTTTAACTGTGTTTTAACGTGCAAGGACAGAAAGAGGACAGATGTTTTTAAGGTTGACAAAACATCGGTTTTAATGCAGGGCTTAGTCAAAGATTTTAGATTAGTTGACTGTTTTAAAGCTACGCATCAAAGAGAGGAGGGCTTCACCTGGTTCAGTGGTGATGGTACCAGAGCCTCTCGAATAGACTATGTTTTTACACGAGACTGCCCGCCAACTGATGCTACATTGACCCCTCTTTTCTTTTCTGACCACCTTATGCTGTCCTGCACTCTTTCACTTCCCACAGGTGTGACAGCAGGGGGAGGGCTGTGGAAGCTGAACTGCTCCCTATTACAAGATGAGGAAATAGTGAGTTCATATAGGGAGCAGTTCAGCCAATGGCAGACCCTCCAAGACTTTTACGACTCACGAGCACAGTGGTGGGAAATGGTGAAGGAACGGACTGGACGTTTTTTTAAAAATAAAGGAAAAGAGAAGAAAAACAAAGAAAAACGATGCATGATGGGGCTGCAGAAAAGGGTACAGAGGTATTTTAACTTATTGAACAGTGGTTTTAATTTTAGCGATGAAATAAAAGAAGTCAAAAAAGAAATGTCAGTTTTATCAGAAAAGGTAAGTAAGGGGGTCATCATGAGGAGTAAAGAACGGGATATTGAGGAAGGGGAAAAGTGCAGCAGGTATTTTTAAAAAAAGTAATGACTCAAGGAGGGGGAATAACTTTGTTAAAATCTGGAGGGAGGGAGATACACACGACAGCAGAGATTTTAAACAAGGTTGAAGAATTTTACGAAGAATTATACAACACAAAAG
>VCII01000614.1:0-21801 GCA_006030095.1 Triplophysa siluroides | reverse complement strand
CTGAGTCGTGATGAGTGGCTATAGCGACTACATACACATTCAGTGTGGAGGGGAGATGTTAGTCTCCAGTCTCGTAAGAAGGACAACACAGTCCTGATCGAGCACCTCAGTGGGTCTTTCTCGTTGAGAGAGAGACACCAGGACGAGAAGAGGCGCCATCTAGGGGCGTGTAACCGCCTAGTAGATGGGGCCCTAGCCTGGGTAGTGGTCTCCGCCATACAGGGGGAGTAGCCAACTCAGGATCTTCTCGTCCCGTCTAGAGACCAGACATGGGTGTTCCAGAGGTCTGATCTGGGATGCCAGAACGTGTCCTTCCCTGAGAGAGCAGGTCCTCTGTCAGGGGAATGGTTCAGGGGGGAGTCGCTGTCCAGAGCATCAACTCTGAAGCCACGTGCAGTTAGACCAGTGCGGTGTAACCCATAACACTTGGTGCTCCTCTTCCCTGACCTTGCACAGTGTCTGTGCAAGGAGGCTCCTGGGGGGGGGGAAGTTGTGCTTCCGCCCGTCCCGCGGTCAGCTGTGCGCAAGGACATCCGTGCCAAGGGCTCTGCCTCGGACAGGGAATACCAAGCGGGCAAATGGTGGTGTTGCGGGAGGCGAACAGGTTTACCTGGCCTACCCGAACAGCATCCAAAATGAGCTGGACTGCGGGGGTAGAGTCGCCACTCTCCACGAGGCGTAAACTGACGAGAGAGCGCGTCGGCTGTCTAGTTCAGTTTGCCCGGGGTGTGTGTGGCCCGCAGGGAACGGGTCACATGTTGACTCCACCAGAGGAGGCGTCGAGCAAGTTGTGTTAGCTGCTGTGAGCGAGCGAACGCCCCTGACGATAGATGTACGCTACAGCTATAGTGCTGTCCACGGACCAGCACGTGCTTGTCCCGCACGAGAGGCCGTAGCCTGCTCGATGCAAGTAGCACAGCCCACAACTCTTGGCAATTGATATGCCAGCACAGGCGGGGGTTCGTCCAACGCCCCGCCTGCGTGCCCGTTACACACTGCACCCCACCCCTGCAGCGAGGCGTCCGTCGTCACCACGACGTGCCTCGTAACCTGCCCGAGGGGAACCCCCGCTCGGAGGAAGGTCATGGAAGACCAAGGGGTTAGGGTGCGTCGGCAGCAGGGCGTCATCACCATGCGCCTGCTGCCGGTGTGCCACGCTGTCCTCGGAACTCGACTCTGTAGCCAGTGTTGGAGCGGTCTCATGTGCATCAATCCGAGGGGTATTACCCCGCGGAGGACGCCATGTGCCCAGGAGCCTCTGAAATTGTTTCAGGGGGACCGCCGACTGCCTGAAGTGTTCCAGGCAGTTCAACACTGACTGGGCGTGTGCTGCGGACAGCTGCGCCGTCATGGTGACAGAGTTTAGTTCCATACCGAGAAAGAGGATGCTCTGCACTGGGGAGAGTCCGCTCTTTTCTCGGTTGACCTGAAATCCCAATCGATCTAGATGCCGGAGCACCAGGTCCCTCTGTGTACACAACAGATCTCGCGAGTGTGCCAAGATAAGCCAGTCGTTGAGATAGTTTAGTACCCGCACACCTTTTTCCCGAAGGGGAGAAAGGGCGGCTTCCACGATCTTCGTGAAGACCCGTGGAGACAGGGACAGACCGAAAGGTAGGACTCTGTACTGATATGCCCGCCGCTCGAACGCGAACCGTAGGAACGGCCGGTGTCGAGGGGAATCGAGACATGAAAGTAAGCGTCCTTCAGGTCGATTGCCACGAACCAATCCTGACACCTGATGGATGTCAGGATGCGCCTCTGCGTGAGCACCCTGAATGGCAGCTTTGGTGAAGGTGCTTTTCAGGGTACGCAGAACTATGGAGCGCAACCCACCATCTTTCTTGGGAACGATGAAGTGCGGTCGTGACCCACTGAACATCTTGGTTTTGAGGGACGAACTCGATGCCTGTTTTGCCAGAAGGGTGGTGACCTCTACCCGAAGTCCGGAGGCGTCCCTGCCTCTGACAGAGGGAGAGATGATGCCCCGAAACTTGGGAGAGTCTCTGGCGAACTGGATCGAGTAACCAAGACGGACCGCCCTCATTAGCCAGCAAGACAGTGTGGGCAGCTCTCGAGCTCCCAGGGACTGTGACAGGGTGACCAAGGGGACGGTCTGCTTCATTATTCCCACGGTGGGTGGTTCGTCGGCTGGCGAAGCTACCCTTCTGTCGCGGGGGGTCCCCGGAGGGAAGGTTGGCTCTGCCTTTTTTCACCTGCCTGGCGGGACCGCTGCACGCACTGTCGGTTTGAGAGTGGTGGCAGCTGTCATTTGTGTACGACCCAACGCCTCGCCAGGGCGTAAGGTAGGGTCGCCGGGCACAGTCCAGTGGAGTGTGCGATCGGCTGCAAGTACACCCGGGGAGAACGGAAAAACTCTGCGAGTAAGTGGGCGCCAGGCCCTGAAAAGGGTCCGGCTTTGGTGACGAGGCAGGAGCCGTCCCGTACCGACCGATCAGAGCCGTGGCTGTGAAGGTCGGGCCCGATGTTGTTCTCCTTGGGTTCTTCCCGTCAGTGTCCCTTCTCGGGAGAAGGTTGCTGACGGGGTGGAGGTTTCCCCCTCGACCTCTGCTTCCGGGGTGCCGCCTGTGGGGGCACAGAAACCGGAGCCGACGTCGACGGGGTCCTGGGTTGCCGGGAAGCAGACGTCACGCGGGATCTCGGAGGCCTAGGCGGCCGAGTCGCGGCGTGAAAAAAATGTGGCTAATTGCCACTGTCTGCTTCACCGTCAAAAACTGCTAAGCGCAGTCTCCGACGGTGTTACCAACAACCCACCCTGCGAGATGGGTGCATCAAGAAAGCGGACTTCCTTGGTGTCACTCTTCTGCGCAAGGTAAAGCCGGGGGTGACTCTCCTGGACCACTACCGTGGACATCGTCCGACCCAGGGTCCGTGTCGCCGCCTTTGGTCGCCCATAAGCGCTGTCAGCGGCGGCACGGAGATCCTGCATTATACCCGGGTCGGCCTTACCCTCGAGGAGCTCTCTCAACGCCTTGGCCTGGCGGACCTGCAGGATGGCCATGGCATAGAGAGAGGAGGCAGCCTGGCCCGCGGCATCGCAAGCTTTCGACACCAGTGATGCCGAAGTCTTACGCGCTTTGGACGGTGGGCGTGGCCGATTCCCCCCCAGGTGGTAGCCGTCTGCGGCACAGGTGCACCGCAGGCGGACGTTCCACCCGGGGGATCTCGACGTAGCCTTGGCTGCCCCACCATCGAGGGAAGTAAGGGAGCCGGAGCTGGTTTCACTGGAACGGTCCGTGAGAGGAGCGCTCGAAGTTTTACACAGCTCCTCATGCACCCCCGGGAAAAACATGGCACCCGGGGTGGGCGCGGTTTTCACCGCGCTCCGACCTCAGGAACCACATATCCCCGGGTTAGCACGGGCGACATCACTTCTGCTTCCTCCTGAACTCGACCGCTGGGGGTGGAGCTTGGATTCGTCAGAGTCAGATGTCAATCTCCCTCCGATGCTGCGAGCGACATCTCATCTACGTCACACATCGTTTCCGAGTGTGTGCCTGAGGATCCGGACGGTTTGCCACCGCCGGTTGGGGAACGTTCAGAAGAGCGAATCGGGGTGCGATCGGCCCGTGAGCACTTGGCTGGCGGGTTTACGTTCGCAGAGTTCCCCATATCACTAACGCTGCTAACGTGGGTGGTCATCGGGGCCGTAGCCACAGATGTCACGCCCGGGTAGCAGACAAAATGGTGGCTGGTTCCCGTAGGAAGACAGCCACCTGTGACCGCAACTTCTGAATGACAATCTCAGTCCGGGCAGATGTGTCAACGAACGCTGCTTCAGTGTGCTGGACGCCCAGACACCTAATGCAGCGATCGTGTCCATCCCCCTCCTCGATGAGGGTGCCACACCCAAGAGAACAGCGGGACATGCCGCGCTGGAAATTGCTCAGTCCTGAAAAGGACCTTTTAGAAAAAAATCTCTATCACCTCCGGAACCGCCGAGACGCCCAGGGGAAGGTCGCTGCAGGTAGGGACGATCCGCTGCTGCTCTACGTCGTAGATCCGGCAATGTAGAAGAAGAATTCATTGAATTCGTTCTGTTCGTAGTCATGAGCGAAGGCTCTGAAGAACAAAAGGTAAGTGAATGCTGCATGCCGGCTTCCTTTTATACCGGACATCCGGGGGCGGAGCCCGGCATGCAAATTTCATTCGCCAAATTTCATTGGCCTTTTCTATAGTAGTCAGAGTTGATTGGTTCTCAAGGGCGAACCCCCATCTGTCGTTCTCGACACAACGTCGAGAGACCGACAGAAAGGGAACTGTATAGCCACTATTCGCCTTCCTACACAATGATTCAATTCAAACAAACTAGTAAAGGACATCTTTGGACTAGAGATGCACCGAAAGGAAACATTTTGGCCGAAGCCGAATAAAAATGAAACACTTGGCCTAATACCGAACAAGGCTTTTCTTATTTTTCCTATTTATTTAGCCATTTTCTTCCACTATTGCACAAACTGAATGGTCAATATGTCTTGCTTTTCAATATAATACAATACAACTTAAAATAAAATTGAGGAAAACAAGTAGGCTTAATTAAAATGTAGCCCCTTCCCTTCTTGAATAGCCTATATTAGCCCCTAACTGACTGCTGAAAGAATGTACTGCACAACAAGTGTCCTTCAACATTATTAGCTAAAACTATGAACAAACGAAAACTGTTGAATTATTGTTGGCTACACCGCAAAATGATTTAAAGAAAAAAAAAAACATCCGTACAACCATTTCAGTTCACGTCTCCCCTCCAAACTCCGCCCACTGTTCTCTCTGACGGTGCGATCGTTGCCAGGATGCACAGAACATACTTTGACTACGGCGGGTGTTTAATGCCATTTATAAGCCTAACCTGGAGAAGGAGCAGCCTACCCTTCCGTCGCCGTCAGTCCGTGTGTATGGCGTGTGAGCCGTGCCAAAACCTAACATCTTTGGCGGGTGTTTAATGCCATTTATAAGCCTAACCAGGAGAAGGAGCAGCCTACCCTTCCGTCACCGTGAGTCCATGTGGAGTTTTGAATAGAATGGATAGGGACTGCAGACGAAAGACCGGCAGCGACGTCACGGTAGGAACGTATGGCTGGCGGCGACATTGCGGCGGCGTATATTAGAAATTACCCAAAAATATGGACGTCTTAAATAGGTACGTCGCCTCACAAGACGCCTGATAAACACGCCGTCTCCAGTTAGCTATGTGTGTTTTCAGTGTGGAGTAGCATGATCCTTCTAGCAACAGAACACGGGTACAAGACGGACATCAATCAAACAAATGAGAGTACTGAATGTGAATTAAGTTGTATTTACTTAAAGTTTTACAATTATTATGGAGAAGCGTCAAGGTAGCTTGTGAGAGTTGCTAACTATAAAGGCACAAAACAACATTCATGTATGAGATTCGAACAAACTGCTAGTGTTTTAGTCTGTAATGTAATCATTACTGTAATGTGCTGTAATTGTTGAATATCTGGATTTCCTGAAGGCAGTGTTGCATAGTACACAAAACCATAGGTGAGTTTTTGTGCTGTGCTTGTTTGTGTTGTATAGCCACGTTCAGTATTTGTTCCTCATCCTACACTGAATTTGAAGCCAAAATTATGAAATGTATATGTAGAGAAATCATGTCTAAAGAGAAACAAATGCATCCAAAGCAGATATTTGTTTCTTCAATTTTAACTTGCAAACAATGCAAGCTGCCCTCTGGTGTACAAAATGAGAAACAGCATGCACAAAACAAAATGGATTTGCTACACACATCAATATTTATTTCATATCAAGAGTGAAAGTCAAGGTAAATATTATACATGGTTAGATTATAATTATTGAATTTATGTGTTGACGTTTAAACATGTTGACAGTATGGTGGGGCTTTTAACTATTTAATATTACTTTGTAACATAACATGCCATGGATGTTTAATTTGTTGGCAATGTCACATATGTATTATACTAGATGTGACAGGAGCCATTATGAATACATTAGGCTGTTAAAACGTTTACATTTTCTGAGTTTTGTTACTCTTTGCAAGTACTTACACTGGTAGAAACGTCTGACACTATTTTAACTGCAAGTCACTTGTCTCTGTCGGCTTGTAAATGTGACTTGAACATGTAATACCTCTTTTTCTTATGGCATTGATTTAATAAAGCATTAAAAAAATAAAAATACTTGTCTCTGGTGGCGATGTACTTATCCACGACGTTAGAGTCACGTGTCAATCATTATTTTTGTCTGCAATTTATTTATTTTTGCTAAATTTTTTTTTTTTTTGGAAATATATGTGGCATTGAAATGATTCCATACACACATACAGTCTTCTCATCCAGAATATTTTTTTTTGAAAATGTCAATACGGCGGTCCAGCATTAAAACGATCCAGGGTAACTTTGTTTAACACCACAAATATTACACAGCCACTAAGTTACCTGCTGCAAAACCGGAAGAAATAACTAAAATGTTGACCGAATTCATATGCAAAAATGTTGTTCTAGCTCTTAACCCACGCAACAGTATTCCTTCCCGGGGTACAGTGAGCAATCGCATTTCTAAGCTTAATGATAAACAGGGGGGCGAAAAAGTATTTTGTCAGCCACCAATTGTGCAAGTTCTCCCACTTAAAAAGATGAGAGAGGCCTGTAATTTTCATCATAGGTATACCTCAACTATGACTATGTGTTGTAGATGTCTACGGATAGACTCAATTTGCCTTGTCTTTAATTTTTGTTATCATTTTGATGTAGACACATTCAGTCCACCTCCATATTCAGTCCTTTTCTTCGGCCCGGGTAGTGAGGGAGTGCGCAACGTCTGGTGATCTGTTGCAGTGAGTGAGTCCCATGCTCTTTGTGCCTGCAACCCTTGGTCCCATGTTTCCGTAGTGGCTGCCGGTCGTCAGTAGTCTGAACCTGTCTCAACAAAGGGGAACCAATCATTAGCGAATTCCTAGCTGGAGGTCGTAGCTCACCATGCTTCTGTTTCGGCCGGCTTTTATACCGGCCAGGGTTGATTTCTGACGACCGACAGCGGTGCCTCGTTCTTACCCTCTGTTCCCATGGCGACGCTGATTGCGCTATGGGAGACTCACCACAGTCAGCATTTCTACTGGGCCAGCACTTCAGAACATAAAAAATATCTTGAAAAAGTGAATTACATTTGAATATATCCGATTGACTGAGAAACAGGTACGTGTGCTTGTGTACTCTTACCCCATTTACCTTCTCTACCCATGATGCAGGTGCCACAGCAACAGAGTTTTCCTTCTCAAAAACAACTACGTTAAAACCTTCCTATATTACAAACAGAAGAACATACTGCTTAGAAATGAGGGCCAAGAAATTTGCTAATAATTTAAGACTTACAGAAGAAAAAGAATTCAAAACATGCAAATCATTTCTTGTCTTTGTCAATCAATATCATGGAGGAGAGAAAGGCCAACTCTGCAGCCACGTCCGACCTCAAGGATCATTGCCCTTCCTTGAAAGTTTTTTCTCGTCCAAAATCTCCATCTTTGATGGACCACATACAAAGGCTCCATAGATCCTTGAATCAGATGGCTCATCAAGGTACGATGTCAAGTGTGAAAAGACTCTACATAACAGCTTTCCAGAGTTGGTCCTCTCTTAAACTTGACAGCAGGATGTTGGGCTAACAATGTAAAATTATTAGGATGGTCCATGTGTATTGGTCTCTCCAAACTTGTTTCTATTGGAATCTGTGAACGTTCCTGGAGCTGCTTTGCTGCTTGGAACAGAACATGGTTTCCTGATCTAACAATCTTTTTTAAGTTGGTGCAGGTAGCTCTCAAACAAAAAGGCACTACTGAAGAATTTCTTCTTGTATATTGCTAGTTCGGGTAGGCTGAAGGCTACAAGTTGCGAGTAAGGACAACAATGTCTCAACCCAGTGATTTCTAAATCTTGTTTATTGATCTGCAGAAACCTTGCGTGTGGTTCTGTAACAAATAAATATAAAACAAACATACATCAACCAGTAAATACTCTGAACTGCTATAAATCCTATAGATTAACAAACAAAGCAACAACTCTGAACGCTGATATGCATGCGTTGCTCGCGTGCAAGCGGCTGCTTCTGCGCGTGCGCAGGTGCTAATTTAGCCAAAAACTCTGAACACTTATGCGGCGTTATTCTATTACTGAGTGGTTGTGCTTAGAAATAGATATACATACATATACATATATATATATAAATGGTAATTACCTCCAATAACAGTTGACCGGTAATAGCGCAGTCATGTAACGGTATTAAATGTAAACATATATATTATAGCGCCGAATGCGGCAGTTACATGCAAACAACCAAACAGTTACAGGTATATAATTTCGGCCTACTTACCCTGGTGAAAAAAATATGTATTTTATTTTTAAACAATACACTGTAAATATACTAACAAAATATAGCTCACTTTTAAATAAAATTAAAAGATTATTAGTAACATACTTTTACTTAATTTTTACCATTAAACTTCAAATCTACTTTTAAAAAGTGTAATTTAATATATTTAAAAAAAACACATTTTAGAAAAATATACTAAAAGTGAAAGTTTTGTACAATTTTATAAATGTATTAATTTTAGATTTATTTTAAAATATATTTTAGGTACATTATAACTGTATGTACGAAATTATCATTGTCACAATACACTGACAGCATATTTTAAAAATACTTTATTGAATATGTTTTGTAGATGGAGTATATTAACAATTTAACAATTTTAAAGTTATTTATGTTAGGAACTCACTTCATATCTTATATTTCAAAAAGGGTTAAAATGTTTGAAAGCCTGCCTTTACAATATACTGTATTTTCAATTAAATATATGTAATGCACAAATGTGTCTTGTAATGGGCGTTTTAAGTTGAGTATGTTTATTTTGCTAATACTGTCAAAGAATCATGTTACATTCATTAATCCTTCCATAGAAAGTTGCCAATGTTAATACTGTATTGTGCACAGTGTCATACACAGAAATACATGAATACAACTTTTGTCATTAAACACAATATAACAGTACTTATGTAAAGTATGTAATATAAAAAAAGAAACTTTGAAATGGTAGTCCATATATGTGAATTATGGAAACATGTTTGGGATCATTAACAGTTACCTGTTTTTCACTGGTAAATGTTTGTACAGGAATCTGTTTTTAGTCTCTTTCAATATTGTTCGGAAGAGGACTGACATACATTTTGTCCTTAGACCTAACCATTACACATTTACGCTGTAATGACTGAGGATGTACAGCAAATACATTATTAATGTGAAACACTTCAGTTAGAAATGTACAGGGTATATTTCACTGAACATCTCTATAAGCCTGTCTTCCACTCTTGGCAAGCTCCTTTACTGAAACACAGAATCTATTTGAAGTAGATGCAGAAGAGTGCTCATCCACAGATGCGTAAGCCACCAGTGTCATAATTTAACAGGATGTTCCATCACTTAACTGTACTACAGGATTATTTCTCTTTTTAAGAGTCGTGTTATTATATGAATGATAAATAACACTGCTACAAATCAAACGGTCATAAAATAAACCTCAATGTACAATGTCTCCTGTGAAATGTTGAATAGCCATCCTCTGCAGCACAGTTGTTCTGGCTTTCTTTGGGCATCCAAAAGCTTTGACATTATTTGGAAAATCCTTTGACATTTTTGTTAAGCCAGATCTACCTTGGAGTTTGTCAAAAAGTTTTCTTATGTTGTCATTAGCATTTGCCATTATACTCCGTGCTTTTGTTGAAAGACCCCTCCACCTAAGGAATCTCTTTACTATTTGATCAGACACATGTGTTGTTCCATTAAAAAAACTAAGCAAAGTCCCATTGAATGATTCAAAAGGAAGTGTGGATGTTGCCCACAACGGTCCCCAGTTGTGCACACTTGCTGCCGCGTGCATTAACAAATGTACATCGAAAGAGACATTTCTAGCACCATAAAGTTTCTCAAAATTACGCACAAACTTTCGAAGAGCTTGTTCTGCTTTATCCACATGGGTCACTTTGATGACTAAAAGATGACTTTTTTTTTTTAAATGCCACTCAAAACAAGCAAAGCAAAAACAAAAAATGACCTCCATTCAGATGCCTTCCAGAATTTCTGTCCTTAACTGATCTTGGTGCCCTTGTGACCTCCACAGGTGGGCTAATGGCCAACAGGGCCTTTTCTATGTCACTGACCTTGGAGCCCAAGTACCATTCCTCTTTATGGTGCTCACTATCTAACCACAGAGATGTAATCTGTTTAGTAACACCAAGGCAAACACAGTGCTGGTAGTCTGGAACAAATCCATTGATCATGTTAAAAGTCTCAAGTTCCATGAGAGGGGATGGGCCTTTCACACCCATTATTGGTTTCTCAGGGGTTGCCAGCATTGCATGGTGGAAATGATCTGTCTCTGTCCTTAAAGGTGGTTCTGGGGTTTCCCATACGTATGGGCCAAAATATAAAGTTACATTATATGACATAGTCTTGAGTCTAATTAATACTTATCATACAAAAAATAATACAAGTAAATTAAATGTTACTTTATTGAAAAAAATATATGAAATTAAATTAACCAAGATGTTTACCATCAGATTGGCCCAATCCTATAGCTAGGGCAATAACCCACCTACTGCACATCGTGTTTTTTATATGAAATAAAACATCTTGTTCATATCCTGCAAATTGATATTTATATGAAATATTTATCAGAAAAGAAAAGGCACACATCAAATACAAAATAAAAGAATATCTGTATACTATATACTTATTTAATTGTAAAAAGTTTTTTTACAAGATTTAACTCTATTAATTACTATAGTACTGTAATAAGATTTTAACAAAGTATATTGACTAATATACAGTACAATTGAACTTACTTCAATTAACTGTAATACTGTTTCTTAATCATTAATTATGATTTTTGTTGACTGATTTTGACGAAGTTTCTGTATTTTGTTGTTCTTGGGGTCTCTGTTTGAGTATCATCGGAATTCAAAAGTCTCTTCAACTTTCTTTTTGATGACATGATGATTTCAATGTGTTCTGTTTACAACTGAATTTGAATTTGGCGCTAAATTCTGTGCCTAAGATTTGGAGCTCACTGCAGCCAATCAGAGCTGCTGACGTCTGACGGTGCACGTTTGATGTATGCGGCCCCAGGCAGTTACTCGCCCCCAGCGTTCTGCAGGTGAAAAACATTGCCATCACGATGTCGTTTCAGTTCGCTATTTATTACTTGTTTAACAAAACACTACAAGTGGAAAGTACTTCTTATTGTTGGAAATTTGGAGCAGTTTAATCAAGTGACTTCGCAGCCTGACCTTGATAGCGATGACGACTGGCTCGAAATAAAATGGCCCACTCGAAAAGAACCACCGGAGAAGACAGTAGCAGCTAAAGTTCCTCTATTTGGAGGAGTTTACATTTACCAGTTATTTTCCGTTTGCACTACTATTGTTTTGCTTAATAGTGTCGTTTGATTGCATTGTAATAAGCAATCACTGACCCGATAACAAAGTCAAGTAAATATCAATGTTTTGGGGAAATATTCATATTTTACCTTATTAGCGTAACGTGTTTGTAACTTAGCGTTGATATAGTCGTTAAAATAACAATTTAGGAACAGATGAGTCAAAAAACATTCCGTGGGATTAGATTCAGTGCGCATGCGCAGTATCAAACAACTTTGAAAAATCGAGCAAATGTATGCATAAGATTTTCAATCCCTTAATTGATATTTTTTCGTCAAATAGTTACCAAAAAGCTACATTCCATTTTGATGAACATGCAATGCACTGAAAGTGCCGAGTGTCGTTTGTATATTAACACTATCTGTTGTTATTATGTCAAGCTTTCGCATGTTTACAGTTTTCTGATGATTATATAAAGGATATACAGGAGTGTACTTTGACAACAGTGCGTTTGAGATATATATTTGGGGTTTGTTACCTCAGTATTTCGGTCATTAGTAGCCTAATATAAAACTATGTTAATGGAGTGCTTTTTATTGTAACTTGTACTGCAGTGTAGGTACCTACTGATACTAGGTAGCTTTGGTTGATGTGTAGCTTAAATGTATCTTAAGCACAGTTTCATGACAGCTTCCCAACACTGAAATACTATTCTGGTTTGCATGCTGGTGTAGGCTAAACTTCTCTGTTTCTCCCATTACATCAGATTCATTTAAAGACCTTGTCACCAAAAATTATTTATTCATTTTGTGGAAAGATATATGGACCAAGGAAGAAAGCATAGGTGAAAAAAAAGAAAAAGAAAATGTTGGAGACCAATGTGGTGGAGGCAAAAAAGCCAGGTTGGTGAGTTAAAGTAGAAGTTGCATAGTTTTTACATATGCCGTTTTAACTGCATTTGTGTTTAAAAACATAGCTTACTACTTGCTTATATGCTATCATAAAAAGTGAGGTATATATAAAGATGCACCGATTGCCATTTTCTTTGCCGATTCCGACTTTATTATAAGTGAAACCTGCCGATTCTGATATTATATCCACAAACTATAATTCACAGTATATAAAAAAAATTAACTTTTCTTCAATACACATTTTTACATTTTTTTATTAGCATTACATGAATTATATAGAACATTACAATTGACCTAAAAACAGTTATACAACCTGCATTAAATTACAGAATCTTCTCTAGCACAAATAACTCTTAAATTGAAGAACTCTGTGACTGAAAAAAGTATAAATAATAAAATATAACTAAACTCAATCACGACCTTTCTCATTTTTGTACTCTCACAAAAGTCTAAGATAACAATAAAATACTTCAACTTCATTCTTGTCTGTTTCTGTTTATGAAAGTATCATTTCTTCATTCTTTTTTCTAAAATGTAAAATAACTTGTCTTTATCTTGGGTCTGCAGTACTAAAAGAAGTGGGTTGATTTTAGCTGCCACTTAAATATAAAGTTAAAAATCGGTGCACCTCTAGCATATAACATGCCCAGCTACTTTCTTCTAGGCTTTTGCACAGACTTTACACTCTCTGTGATTAGCTATCAAAACTATATTGAGTAGTAAGTTCTCATGCAGTAATGTATTAGTCACTACAGAGTTATTATGGGATCCCCACCATATAGACATTGCGAGGATGTCAGTAATTGCTCATGTTGTTTAATTGTACATTGTCTTCAGGCAAAGCCAACCAAGATCAAAAAAACATCCAGAGACCAGATGCTAGAAAATTTTAAGATTTCCCTTTCCCAAAAAAGGGTCCAAGACACACAAGATCACCACACCAGTCTGAGGATGAATTTCCACAACATCTTCACTGTGTAAGGGATGACGTTTTCCTTTTGTTTTTAGTGTGCTTTATATGCGGAACGTAAGTGAAAAAGAATGGGGCAGAATTCATACCCTCTATGAACTAAAAATACCATCATCTTTATACGTGCTGGTTATTGACTTATTGAGAACAGGGGTGCGCTTACCAAAAGCATTGTTAGCCATCTTGTGTCGCATGTTCCATCATTGCCAGCAAAGTTCAACAATTCTTGTCTTTCCCTGAATTTTTTTTCCAAAATTAAATTAAACTGTGTAATAAAACGTAACATCAGAGAACACATGTATGACAGTTATCTTCAGATTTCATGTTTGTTATTTGGAGCAGTAATCTGACATTTATTCAATCGCGAATGAATTAATTATTGGACTTTATTACTTCACAATGTGTGATGGCATTAACTATGTTGTTAAACCAGTGTAGTTTGAGCGACAAAGCTACAATGTTTTCAGGAATTAGTCTTGAAGTAGTTAGGCTAAGAGTTATGTTGTTGTACGGGAACGCACTCCCGACTAGTTGTTTGGTCATACTTTATTATTTACATTCCTTAAGAAGTCAACCACAATTTAAGTGTACACTCTACAGTTAATACGAATATGAACTGCTGTCATATATTACAGTTTTTTTCTATCAAATATATTGTCATTAGTATTATTACAAATCCCAATTTTTATTACAGTCCTAACCATTGTCTAACTTTTCCTTCATTAATGTTTTCTCCAGGTAGAGCAAACAAAGACTTTAAAGGCCCACCATGTTCAGATCACCCCTCCAGTTCTGAGGATGCCACCATGATATGGAGTCAACATCAACCTGACGTTGTAAGTTTTACGTTTTTTTTGGCTATTTTTTGTATATTCTCCCAGACACACATTCCTTTCTATTGCTTTTAACAGATCTCTCATTTTATTTTTTACATTTTGGGGCAATGACATGGATGAAGGATTATCCTCAACGCGACAAAATATAAATGTCTATTATAAGTTGATGTGATTTGACTTTAACAGAAGAAATTACAATGTTACAATATGCATGTCATTGTTTGTTTCAGCAGATGGTGGATAATAGCACTGGTCAGCAAATGGTTCACCAGATGGATCAAATCATGGCATCCCTTCGTGTGTTACAGGCTTGTATTACAGGGGTTGACATAAAGCACAGTTTGTTCCACAATTGGCATGATTGCCCTTTACTGAATTGAAGTACCAAAATCTCTGTCTAACATTTACAATTCATCCAACTGTCCTGTGCCATAGTTAATATAAACATTAAAAAAATATATATATTTATATTCACTTCCAGAAATGATTAAAGTAATGAAGGAGTCCACTGCAAAAAATGGCTTTCTTACTTGGTCTTTTTTTCTTGTTTTCCAGTAAAATTGTCTACAAATTCTTGAATCAAGATGGATTTTCTTGATGAGCAAAATGACCTAAGAAAATAAGTCATGTTTTAACTAAAAAAATATGAAATTTCAGTGAATTTGTGTTTAAAACAAGCAAAAAAATCTGCCAATGGGGTAAGAAAAATAATCTTGAATTAAGGTCGACCTTTTTCTTAGTCACTCAATTCAAAATAATTTTTCTTACCCCATTGGCAGATTTATTTGCTTGTTTTAAGCACAAATTCACTGAAATTTCATATTTTTTTACTTAAAACAAGACTTATTTTCTAAGGTCAGTTTGCTCATCAAGAAAATGCTTCTTGATTCAATAATGTTTAGACATTTTTACTGGAAAACAAGAAAAAAAGACCAAGTAAAAAAGTCATTTTTTGCAGTGTGTGTGCAGTGTGTACAGGCTTTTGATGCCCTCATCTGGGGGGACTCCTTCATCCACAACATCGTCTTTTGTCAGTGACATTGAGATGGTATAATACAGTTGAAGAATAAAAGATAAATGCATGTATAGGTCACATCATGAGAATTATCTTGTTAATGGGAACCTGTACATGACTGGTCATACCACTCAATAGATCATACATCACTTTTTCTCTACACAGCACCCCCTGGCTGGAAGTGAAGTAACAGTGTCAAAGAGGACCTTCCAGCGGCTGAACCGATCTCGAATGACCATTTTTGCCCAGGAGCTGGCTGTGCTGGTGTTCACAAAAGATGTCCTTGCCCAGTCCACACTGACAGGGTGTCACCATTTGGCCACCAGGGGGCGCCTGGGGGTCATGTTATACTTAGTTGTTTAGTGATTGCACCTGTGCCTCGTTTGTTGGAGAGTTCTTATACACCCTGTTATGCCCTTAGTTCTTCCTGTTAAATTCGTATGTTACTGCCCGTTCTGTATTACGGTGAGCTCTGTTTTCTCCTGTTGGTTTCAAGATACCCTTTTGTGGATTACCTTCTATGGATGTACCTTTGTTGGATTTATCATTTTGTGGATTACCTTTTATGGATGTACCTTTGTTGGATTTATCATTTTGTGGATTATTTTTAGATGGATTGTGCTTGATGGGTTATCTTTTGTTTGACCATTAAAATCATTCTTTTGCACGCATCGTTGAGTCTGCCTCACCTTTTGGGTTCAACCACTTCTCACACCGTCTACCCGAGTGTGTACCGGGTTCTGACAGAAACTTAACAGCATCATGAACCCAGAGGCAGTCAGTCTCGAGAACCTTCTAGCCACGCTGTCTCATCAAGGAGAGCTGGTCCAACACCATGCAGCAGCGCTGGGCCAACAAGAAGTCTTAATGGGGAAACATTCTCAACTACTGTCGGAGATGCTAACATCCATCGGGGAGATAAGTGCTCGGATTCCACAAACCACCTGTCCGGCAACAGTTCCTCCTATCCGTGTTCCTGTGGAGGTTAATCCCCTGGCTGAACCTCGTCTTCCACCTCCGCAGCGATTCTCAGGTGATCCTAGTGCCTGCAAGGGCTTTCTCACCCAATGCTCTCTCTCTTTCGAGCTACAACCTTCTTCATTTCCCACCGGTCCAAGATTGCCTATTTAATCACTTTACTCTCAGATAAAGCCCTGGCCTGGGCTACTGCTGTTTGGGAGACCCAAAGTCCTTTTTGTACCTCGTACGTTGCATTCTCTGAAGAGTTCAAGCGAGTGTTTCAGGATGTTAGTGGTCCGGAGACGACGAAACAACTTCTCACACTCCGACAGGGACAGCGCGCAGTGTGACGGATTATGCCATACAGTTCCGCACGATAGCAGCGTCCAGTGGGTGGAATGACAAAGCACTAACGCTGTGTTTCCTGAAGGGTCTTTCAGGCACTGTCCAGGATGAGTTGGCTACTCGGAACCATTGGATAGTCTCGAGACTCTCATCAAACTAGCCTCACGCATAGACCACCGTCTAAAAGAGCGAGCAAGACCGGAGATTATTCACCCCAGCACCCACTCTTCCCAGATTCGAGTCCTTATCACCTTTCGACCCGAGTCCTACGGAGCCTATGCAGATCGGGCGCATTTCACAGGCCGAGAGAGACCGTCGAATGAGGGAACGATGTTGTCTTTACTGCGGCAAACCGGGCCATTTCCGCACCACGTGTCCAGAGATAACGCCCGGCCCCGTACAGACCGGGAGGGGCTGTAAGGGGAGACACCACTTCCTCCCATCCGTCCAACACCCGTTTGCTCCTTCCAGTCACTCTTTCCTGGGACAAACCGGGAATTCTCACTTCAAGCTCTGGTGGACTCTGGAGCCGCAGGGAATTTCAAGGACGGTAGCTGGGCGCAGGAGAATAGCGTTCCCTCAAGCCTTCTCACAGATCCCATCAGAGTGAACACATTGGATGGAAGTCCTCTGGGCTCTGGACTTGTCTCATGCCACTGCTCCTCTGAGACTCTGTTTCACAACACCAGGAAATGACAACTTTCCATCTCATTTCATGTTCTGAGTTTCCCCTTGTACTGGGTTACCCCTGGCTTTGCGATCACAACCCTGTCATCGACTGGTCTGTGGGATTGATAAAGCAGTGGGGTCCTACATGTCAAGCCACCTGTGTTTTTTCGAGTTCCCCTGGTTCCTCTCTCGAGTCTTCTGAGCCCATTGATCTGTCCCGTGTCCCCGAATGCTACCATGATCCCAAACTGGTGTTTAGTAAACTGAGGGCAGCCAGGCTACCGCCCCATAGGCCATACGACTGCTCCATTGACCTGCTTCCGGCACCTTTCCTCCCAGGCGCCGGATCTTCTCGTTGTCCCTTCCTGAACGTACGGCCATGGACACTTATATCAAAGACGCACTGGCTGCAGGCATCATCCGATCTTCTACTTCACCCGCGGGAGCAGGGTTCTTTTTTGTGGCCAAGAAAGATGGGGGATTACGTCTGTGCATTGATTACCGAGGGCTCAATGCTATCACTGTCCGGAACCGCTATCCGCTACCCCTCATGGCCACGGCATTCGAACTGTTACAGGGGGCGGTAGGAACGTCAGGAACCGTTCTTAGGGGGAGGATTCTGTCACCATGTGGCCACCAGGGGGCGCCTGGGGGTCATGTTATTGTGCCTCGTTTGTTGGAGAGTTCTTATACACCCTGTTATGCCCTTAGTTCTTCCTGTTAAGTTTGTATGTTACTGCCCGTTCCGTATGGATTGTGCTTGATGGGTTATCTTTTTGTTTGACCATTAAAATCATCCTTTTGCACGCATCGTTGAGTCTGCCTCACCTTTTGGGTTCAACCACTTCTCACATGTACCGGGTCTGACACAGGGAAATCTGGAAAGGGGGCACAGCTCGATCTTGTCAAAGTGCAGGGCATAACAGGTGTGTAATTGTCTTATTATTGGGTTATGTTTTGTGTATTGAGCTTTATTTCTCCGTAAGTGCGTGGTCATTAAAAACAACACATTTTAAATACAGTATAAGCAGAAGTGAGCAAATTGAGGTTAAATAAAATTAAACATATGATATACTCCTCACTGTATTTGCGTTAGTTTTAAAAGGATATTTTATCCTAAAATAAAAATTTTCAAATGAGTCAATGAGCCTCAACATGTGGTAGTTGCTTATTCAATAAAATATCTTTATTTGTGTTCAGTATAACAAATAAATGTCAACAGGTTTGTAACATGTAGAGGTGGACCAAAAATGAACTTTCCTTATAAGTGGAACAATGTGTAATTGGCTTCAATGTGTCCAATTTATCAGTTTTGATTAACACACATATTAAGGGAGCAGTTTTGTAACAATTCTGCAATTCTCAATATTTTGTTCTGCTGAGTACTTACAATATCTAAAATGTTTCCAACTACTTGTAAATCGTGAGAAAATCGCCATTCTAAACAGTGACACAGGGCTGTGCAGTCGCCTGTCAATAGTGTCATATCTGCGTTACTCTTTGTTACCACCTTTACTGACGTAGAAACTGCATGATATGGCTTCTTTTTCCACTGCGGCGCTGGTAATGGAGCTCTTCGAAATGAAATTATTAACATGTCACTCATTGCCTTTGTAACTCAAAATGGTTGCATACTTGTAATCTTTCATTGCGGTTCTTAGAAACATTTGTGTCAGCAGAGGGAAAGTGCTGTACATCAGTATTTGAATGTATATGTATGTTAAACTCTTTGTGTCGTTCACGAAATGCTCTACTGAGCTACAGAAAAACATGATGATCATATATGTGTTCACTTTTGTGGCATCGAGTTTCTACTTAAAGCGGCCGTAGCTGGTTGACTTGTGCGCATGCTCTTCTCTGCTCTCCCTGGTTGACAGCGTGCTTTTCTGGGAGAAGAGTCCAATAAGGAACTAAGAAAAGTTGTTACAAAACCAATTTTCATGTTTGAAAATAACTTTCCGAAACCTACACGAAACCTTGGGGGAGAGTATCGAGCAGAAATACTACGTCATACGTCCAACTCGTTTTTTGACAAGCTGACCATGTCAAGCATGAGAAGACAGCACGTTTAACATTGTGAAGAAGTCAGAATGCATGAAACACCGTTGCAGGGCCGCTTTAAGAAAGACTGCATATAAAGTACAGGCACCAAAGTATTTGTTTTCGACAGTTTATGACAGAAAATGCTACTGTTCAGCTATCTATTGTCTATTCTGTTAACAGATGCTGTTCTACTGGAGTTTCCACAGACAACTGCTTCTGAAGTGCGAGCAGCTCTCAGACGCGAGTGCAATAAGGAGCAGTTCAGCCAGAAAAAGGATCATGATGTTGAAATATGTATTTCTGAACATGTTTATTTTAGTGGGTTGGTGTGGTCATTGGTTTGAAGTTTTTCAGTGTTATTATGAAAAGTAAATTCGTGCTGTTTTTTTCAAGTTTTAGTGTAATATCATTCAAGTGTTTTTGCTGGACCATGTTACTGTAAGTTTAAATAAACTTTTGAATGTGTGAATAAAACATGTCCTTTCATTAATGATCTTATTCATTTATAATGGACATCACAACAGCTTTAAGGTACCCTCCATCACAAAAGCCCCCAAGGTAGTTTAGCCTTTAGTATACTTGTAACATATTAACAATTTAATGTTATAAGTATTTTGTAAAACATACTATAGCTAAGCAATAAGCTGTTGTTTTTGATTACATTGTGAAATTTTTAGTATTTAAATATTACAATCATACAGTATACTATAACTGCAGAATAAACATATCCATGGTATATTGATTGCACATCAATATATCAAAGCTGATATAAAGCTGTTTAATCAAAGTGATGCATTTTGGAAGAACCCAACCCACATCTCAGGGGTGATAAAAAAAGAACAACTGAAGATGGAAGAATACGGTTGCTTTTGTTTAAAAGCAGAGACTGGAAATATTGTTTGTCCATAAATTAATTACAGAAAATGTACTGTGAGCCATTAAAGTTTGGTGACAGTGCCGGTAATGGATTAAGAGCACAATTTAGTAAAGATAAACCTTAGTTTGATATTGAATCATGAAATGGTGTTTATTCTAAATATTGATCAATTGACACGTCCTTATCTAAGTTGTCCCTTACAGCTTTATTTCATATTTTCTTTAGAGAAACAAACATGGAGAGGCTCTCTGATATTTTGACATCTTATACTGCTGCTGAGCCTCAGAAAAGCTCTACATCATCATGGTCTTTTGGGCAGCAGAAAGCCTCAGAGCGCTGGAAAGAAGCAAGCCCATACCACCTTAAATGCCTTATTGCAAAAGAGGCTGTTGGTCAGCCATTGTGTTGGCTTTGCTATGATCATCCTGCTATTAGGTTGGTTGTAATGTTTAGTGCCCTGCTTTACAGGCTAATGTGCATGTGTTTTGGGGGACACCCAGATGAAAACCACATTTAAGAGAAAAGTAAATCCATGAACTTGCTGTAAGGTGATGGTGCTAAACACTGAGCCACTATTCAGTCCAATACAATAAAATCAAACCTAGTATCTAACCAAATTTAGAATAGCTTTAATTGAGTGTGTTATAGAGTTTATTTACGACGCGTCATCGATCCGGAAGTCAACCATGTTGGAGGCACTCGGACGTAAACAATATCATGGATTGCACTGAGTGCGCTACTCAATACACTGTCTACTGATATATTATTGTTGCTCCAGCTACCTCTTCAGTTAGTTTATTAAAGAAACATATTAATCAGAGGCTAGTTTGTTATTCATACAAGCTTATATCTAGTTGTCCTATCTTTTGTCCAGGTACTTCATTCTCAGCGAATACAAGAAAAGCCTCTGGAACCCTGGGTAATTGCAGAAAAGTCTGGAAGGATTCTTGGAGCCCACTGTACTTGTATGGCTGGCCTGGGGGAGACGTGCACACATGTCAATGCTGCTTTGTTGTTTCTGATTGAAGCAACAGTGAAGTTGAGGGACTCAAAGACAGTGACACAGGAAAAGGCATATTGGATGTTACGTACTGGAATGTCAAAAGTGGAGTTCAAGGAATATCGAGAGATTGCCTGGTTTGCAGCAAAGAAATATGAGGTAAAATAGCTGCTAAGAGTGAATGTGCTGGTAATGTGCAGACATTTGAAAAAGAAAGTGACAGTTCTACTGTTAAAGAAAGCAGAACACAGCCTCCGACCAATGAAGAATTGTCATCGTTATTCAACCCTCTCAGCACAACTGGCTCAAACTCTGCAGTTTTATCCCTGATTGAGCCTTAATCGGACGATTTTATTCCCAAACCAATGAGTGAAAACTTTCCCCTGGTGTTGACTGAACTGCGGAATGAGGAGGCAATTCACACGGACCACAGTGAAGTATTGTTTATTGTAATGATTTAAACATTTCTGTATCTGAAGAGCAAATAGCTTCAAGGGATCAAGCTTCTTCTAAACTGGGTTCAGTTTCGTGCTGGTCGAATCCCAGCATCTAAAATGAAAACTGTATGTTGTACTGATCCCAGTCAACCAGCTCAGAGCTTGATCAACAGTGTATGCTATCCCCAATCATACACATTTACATCAGAAGCTACTACCTGGGGATGTTCTCATGAGAAATTTGCACTTGATATGTTTGCAGATGAACAGAAGAAATCTTATGATATTTCATTTATTACAATTTGAAAATGA
>VCII01000612.1:0-15306 GCA_006030095.1 Triplophysa siluroides | reverse complement strand
CAATAGGACCGCACAACCCTTTTTGTGACGAAAACTCCTATGCCTTCAATGTGCTCCGCTGTGCAAAACCAGTTGGGATTTGTAGGTTTATAAAGCTGGATAAAGTCACGCTGCCGTTTACATCCCTGACCATAGACTAGAACGTTTGCTCTGTCTAGTCTCGTGGCTCATGCAATGATGAAATTGGGGGAGCACAGAGGTCATGGTAAAAGGCTCTGGATGTTTTTCACCATTGTTCAAAAAATGTTTTATCTAAAAGCATTTTAATTTGACCTCAAACAGTTGAGATGTCAGCATCCATTTCCATGAATATGTACGTTGGATAAAAAGCTTCGTAACTTGAACATATTCTATGTGTACTTACTACTGTGTCAGTAAAGAAAAAGACAACAAACTAGACGCATCCTCAGATTACGAAGCACATTTATGAGCTCTTGGCACAAAACATCGAAAGGAATATGCATTTTTATAAAGGCCGGTTATTACGGATTTTCTTTTCACCGAGTGTTACATTAATAAAGCGTCTCCTACTTCCGCTTCTGCCCTCAGACTCTCGCTGGCGTACGCGGGTGGATCGTGGATTAAATATAGAAATGTCTGCGAATATGACATTTTGCGAGGCCTGTGCTTATTTTGATCTTTAAAAAAGAACACCACGACCGAAAGGTGATTGAAACCTGCTTTCCACGCTCTCGATTCTTCTTTTACCAGGCCACAAGTGCTCCACCTGCCTCCGCTCCTACTTCTGTACCGGCCTCTGCCGCAGCCCCAACCATTACACGGCCTGCACTTCACTTATCGACGGTAACGTGTTCTTTTCATATTTGAGATCGTTTAAGATCGTTTGTGTATTCTTGTGATTTTACGTGAATGACAATCCGTTCTGTCATCTCCCTCTTTTAGTGTGTTTGGAGGATCCATTAGTTCAGCAGCCAAACCAAACCCGAATGTACCGAGGCGGATCCAGGTGATTTGAAAAAGACCTTAATATGTTTTATCATTTTCACCGTCATTATTACGTTGATGTTAATCATGTGCAATATGTATATTCGCAGCCTGCTAGTCAAAGTGCTTCTCCTTCAGCCGGACCTGTTCTTGCATCCTCGGTGAGCACCCGTCTATTTCTTCCGGCATGGATCTACAATTGGGGGTACGTTTCACATCGACCAAAAGGTACAGAACAAATATGCTTTCTCAATAAAATGACTGTTGGTTCAGCTTATGTATGTTATAAGTGTTACTTTCCTGCTAGTTAACAAGCGTAATCATTAACCACCATTTTGATATTACAAGAGAAAGGATGTTTTCCCTGGTGAATTCCTCAACTGCGTTTCAGACCAACTGTACGCCATTTCACTCTGTGATTAAGCTCTACACTTCTAACACGTGTATCTAAGCGTTCTTTTATCTGTTCTGCCATGCGCAGTCATTGTTTTAGGATCGTTAGTTTTTGAAATGAAAAATCTGCCTTTGAGTTCCTTTTGTTTGAAAAAAGAACTTGAGAGAAAACAATGTGGTAATGTTTATATTACGTCTCTACTTTTTCGTTGCTTTTGAATCAGCAGCATGTTGCCTCTTCTACGCCTGGCCCTGCTCCCGCAGCCGAGCCAGATCAATTTTGGCTGCCTCCTGAAATAAGAAAGACGACCCCGTCACAGGATCAGAGGTGGATTGCCTCTGGTATGAGCCACCGGTCCCTTCTCTCATCTACCGCCCGGCTCCGTCTCCAGACCGCTTTTTTACATCACGGGCTTCTGGTATGGATGCCGTAGCACTTGTGGACTTGTTTAGACCGTCCTGTCCTACATGTGGGAAGCAGCTGACTGGCTATGGCGTCCACAAGAGAGCATCGACAGGTACTACCTTATGCTTGCAGAGACTCTCGGGTGAACTGTAACTGTTTCTCGCCCGTCTACCAGTCAGACTATCCTGGACCAGCTCCACTTGCCTCATCGAAGACTGTTTCGTCTGATCTTGACACGGAAGTGAGCTACAGTCTACACGCATCGCAGAGAATCTTGCAATGAGTTTATAATATTTAACGGTTCACAATAAAGTGTACACTCACCTAAAGGGTTATAAGGAACGCCTGTTCAATTTGATATTTCTGTTCAATTATGGTGGTGGTGTAATGGTGGGGGGGATGTTTTCTTGGCACTTTAGGCCCCTTAGTGCCAATTGGGCATCGTTTAAATGCCACGGCCTACCTGAGCTTTGTTTCTGACCATGTCCATCCCTTTATGACCACCGTGTACCCATCCTCTGATGGCTACTTCCAGCAGGATAATGCAACATGTCACAAAGCTCGAATCGTTTCAAATTGGTTTCTTGAACATGACAATGAGTTCACTGTACTAAAATGGCCCCCACAGTCACCAGATCTCAACCCAATAGAGCATCTTTGGGATGTGGTGGAACGGGAGCTTCGTGCATCCCGCAAACCTCCATCAACTGCAAGATGCTGTCCTATCAATATGGGCCAACATTTCTAAAGAATGCTTTCAGCACCTTGTTGAATCAATGCCACGTAGAATTGAGGCAGTTCTGAAGGCGAAAGGGGGTCAAACACAGTATTAGTATGGTGTTCCTAATAATCCCTTAGGTGAGTGTATATGCAGAAACGTCTCATGTAAATTCAATGCATAGCAAAATGAAAGTGTTTTTAATTTAGCTTGAAACAAGGAATGAAGCCAATCTTCTCTTTTACACAGAGGGATATGCGTGTGACGTGACGTTCGTGTCGTACGCATGCTGAGGGAGCGGACGCTGGGCAACAGCCCCACCAGACTGGTGAAACAGCTGAGGGAGAACCATGGGGACAGTGGCTTGACCGCTCGCCGCACTATATGGAGGAGTGTGCTGGTTTTGTCAACCGCCCCAGCCTCTTACCCGTCGTGTGCCAGAAGCCTCCGGAGCCCATCGACGTCCCTACTAGCCAGCGGCTGCTATCAGTTTACGGGAGGGACATTGTCAGCCGTATGGATCATGTCAAGGCTACACTGCAAAACTTTTCCCTGTAAATTGACACTAAAATACTGGCAGCCACATTCTGTATTTTTACAGAACCGCAACTGTAAACAATATGTACAGTATTGTACTGTAGTTGCCAGAGACGGTGTGTACTTTTTACATTGTGAACTGTAAATCTTCTCACTCACTCATTCACTCACTCACAGCAATTTACATTCTGGCAGCTGGGTTGCCAGCAAATGACTGTTTTTTTTTTCAGAACTATGACTGTATTAACTACTGTATTATACTGTTATGCCACTTCATTATTACAACATGTTTTATATATTGCAATAAATGTTATTTCTACAGAGAATATCATTTTTCTTCAAACTTTTACTTCCATATCAGTAGTCTCAAATGGAAATAGAAAAAATAGTCTTAGAATTTTAAACGTTTATTTCCGATGCAAAGGCCAGAAAATGTGTTCGTGTAAACATTTTGGCTGAAATGTCAGCGGTACGAAATAAATAAATTCACTCAACGGTCAACAATTAACAGAACATTAACGATCAAGTGCCCCCCACGAATTAACGCATTATATAAACATGTTGGTAGGAATGCCAGCTGTACTTTTGTGTTGCAATTAACAGTTGGCAGCACATCATTAACAGTGCGGTAACCTCACTTCCTTTTAGTCCAATTACAGTGGAGAGTGGAAGTGTCTATACACGGTTCCATTCGAATTGTGTAAAAGTTTTTTCAGAAGAAGGAAACCTGCGGGTGCACAGTAGTGTTCTTTTTTTGCACAACTTGGCCAGTTTTCATTGACGTCACTTTCACCTTGGCTTTTGATCCACGCTCCGGGTTGGTGTTGAGAAAGCATCTACTAGGCAGAAAACAAACAAAAATGATTATTAAGTTTATGCCTCTTTCTCTCTCTCTCTCAACCAGATGTCTTTCAAGAATTTGTTTGGATATAGTAAACACACCAAAATTGCGATTTTATACTTGCCAGATCCGAGTGGGTTCGCCACTTCAAAAGCGTCTTGATACAAGATTAAAGCCAATGAATCTGTATCATCTTTTAACGGCACATTGTCATCAACATTACTGCCATCCCACACATCGCCGAGGACAAAATCATTTGCTTTAATTTCAGATCGTGAATTCTTATGTTGTTCTAGAACTGATTTACAGCAGAACAGAGCTTCTAAACTTTGCTTAGTGGGAATGTAGTGAGCAAAGCTTTCCTTGCCAGATTCATTTTTACCGAGGCAGATGGGGACAGGTTCAACATACTTGAAATTGACCTCATAGAAAGACTTTCTCCTCTTATCACCGTGTAGTGCATGGGTATTACACATCCGAAAAAGATCATCGGTTTTCATAATGTCTTCGCCATTCTTGATATCATTTTCAGAAATTCTGAGTGTAGTTCATTCTTCACTAACCCTGGGTAGCAAATGAGACTAATATCGAATATTATCCATCTATGGCTACTATCGTGGATGTCCTGCAGCCCCTCGGTTACCGACTGAATTACAGATGATGGAGAATGTGCTTTGCCTGCGATTTGAGATAAAACGTTGGCATATTCTGCGACGAAAAGCCGAGGATATACCTGGATATATGTGAGGTCAGTGTTGATGCATAAGAGAAGCTTTCGTTACACTTAAATGGGCGAGGCGCTCTGGGTGCCTTCTTTGATATGACACTTCAGGTGTAAAATGAAGTTTTTCAAATCACCAACGTACATCTTTCCTGACAAGACACCAATGTCACAGCCCAACGTGTGAGCATTACCTATGAATTGCTCAGCAGACGTATTTGTGTCCCTCTTTTGTGATCCCTGAATACGTGAGCCTTAAAAGCAGCAAACTTTCTGAAGCTTCTGGGGCAACCAGGAAAACCACATTTCAAATGAGCATTAGGAACATGACTATGTATTTTCATGTGCTGGCAGTATGATGAGACCGGCTCAAATCATGTACCGTCACAGAAACTGACACCACATCATTTTTGTGAACAAGTGAATTATAGCTGTAAGGCTATTTATGATGAACTTAGGTGCGCATTCACGGTCGATCTTCGTCAGATGGAAAAAAACAAGAATCGAAAAAATCAAACGCAGGGTCGTGCGAATGGCATGATCAATGTTCACCTATCAAAGGATATAAATATATATATATATATATATCAAAGTTAATTGGTGAATAGTTGAGAACAGACTGAACTATTCACTCGGGTTTTAACCCACGTGTAACCGTGGCGCATTTATGCAAGTGCAGTGCATATACATGTTACACCCACTAGGGGGCCGTAAGGGTCACTGTTGTGCCGGTTAAGGAGGGAGAGGGAAGAACGTTGTTATGTGCGCTAATGGCAGCACGAGCCTCTTATTGTTGTGTTGTAATGAAGATGTCAATTTGAGACATATCCTCTCTGGACATGGAGTTCTGGTTTACCGCTGATCGTGAAGTGAGTACACGACGGTAACGTTACAGGCTAAGCTAAGTGAAGTCACAAGGCGCCGACAGACAGCAACCTACAGCACGTCTTTTCCAGCTCGTCTCGGTGTTTTCACGCGCGTGAACGTAAATGTAATCAAATGTAAATAAAAGTAAATAAAAGTGGACGAGCGAGAGAGTCTCGATCCTTCCCGACGACGACCCAGCAGCCCAGGAGAGCTCTCAATCCCGCTCGCCACAAAGAGAACTTTTCGACCGTCCACTATTTATACTACTACATAGCGACAGTATTTCAAACGGTGGTAACACGAAAAAATTCCATTAACGTTTCATGCTGAGAGATAGTCAGGAAATCGTTTCTCATACACGTTATTGTCTAAAAGGGACCCCGACACGCAATTATATGTATAAATGACTTATAAAACATGGCAAAATGGCACACAGACCCTGCAAAGTGCTACTCGTTAATTATTCAAACGACAGCCAATGGCAAGTCTCCAACGTCAGCCCAAGCAATAACTGGACAAAGAAAAGACTTGTCCGACTTCATGCGTCGACGCAAGCATCTGCAGTCGGCTGACAACAGCAACGCGTTCTGGATTGACAATTTGTCCGACTTTGATCGGCTGCAGCCGCCTTACGATCGATCACACACACGTGCCATCAAAGTACCGCGAGAGCAACGCGAGACCTGCCTGTTTGCGCGTTCGGCTGTGTCCAATCAGGACGAGTTTTTCATTTTTTGCTGAGCGAATGGCGTTCTCCTGCTCCATCTTTGCGAGGATTCCCTGGCCAATCACGCGCCGTATCTTCTTCTTTGCTGAGCGAATGGCGTTCTCCTGCTTCATCTTTTCATCGTTGATCAGCCAATTGCCGCGAAGAGGCGGGGCTGTTTTTATTCTCATGTGTTACTGTAGCTGTCGGAACGTAGCGGATCGGCAAGTTCATAAAGTGCATTTCTACAGCGAGAAAGCGAGCTAGGTAAGATAAACTGCTTTCACAACTACAAACAAATTCACATTTCATTTTTTTGCGTTTAAATGAATTAATTTAGCGAATAATGGAGGTGTTTTTCGTGTTATCGAGGGTGCTTGAGCACCTGCCTGTTTGGCCCTTAATGGCGAAAGTGCCCTTTTGTTGAGGCAACAATATATATATTTTTGTAATTAAAGGCCCTTTTGTGAACGCCCGCCCAATCTAACTATTAGAAAAATGAATTAATAATAATTTAACCCCACATTAAATTACCCCCGTGATGACCTTTCACCTGACCACCTCATCTGGCACGCCCCCTCACGTTCAGACGCCTTCAGTAGTTTAGCGCCTCGTCCAGGATACAAACCATTCGCGGAGCGGTGTGCTTGTCTACTTATTATTGTTATTATCATAAGTAGGGTTAGTATTTTACAGGAACGCCGAGAAGAAAGCGTGCACAGCGTGTGTGTGTGTGTGTGTGTGTGTGTGTGTGTGTGGTCTGCCCTGAACGGAAGTGACGTTAGCTGAGCAGCTAATGCTACATCTACACACAGCGATATATAAACACAGGTGCGTGTTCACTTCTTGAATCGATCTTTGCTGTTTGGGGGAGAACAGTTTGACGGGCGTCGAGGGGTCTGCTCTTGATGTTGTTTGACTAGAACTGTTAATACTTTGGAAGTATTATTATGACAGTATGTACGGTAGAGTGCCTTCAAAACAGTGATCAAAATAGCGGTTCAACAGGCTTATTCTGATTTTCTCTTCCTCCGAATTATACTCGTCAGTGTTGTTTTTCTTATCATCGTTATCATTTAAAAAAAATGAATAAATTCAGAAGAGGGTTAGAACAGAATGACATTTTTAATATGACAAAACAGCTGTTGTTCTGTACATCAGAGAGGAAACCTTAAAGGGACAGTTCACCCCAAAATAAAAATGACATCATCATTTACTCGCCCTCAGATTGTTTCAAACCTGTATACATTTCTTTGTTCTGCTAATCACAAAGGACGAATGTCAGCAACAAAACAGACCTTATCCCCCATTGACTCCGATATATTTATTTTCCCTACTATGGCAGTAAATGGGGGACGAGATGTGACATTCTTCCAAATATGTGTTCAACAGAACAAAAACAATTTCAATTTTTGGGCAAACTATCCCTTTGAAGTTTGGACGATTTAATTCACATCGGTTTCTAATCCGAGACTTATTCATAGGTGCAAATAAAACATTTTTATACTTTTAAACATTAGAATGGTCTTTTCTGTTTCTTTTTCAAAACCGCATCATGACATTTGCTGCTGTATCAATACGGAAGCATCCATATTCATACATATATCAGCAAGGAATTCATGGCGATATACAGTTGATGTTTTGAGCACAGCCCTATTTATAGCCTTGTTCCATGTGCCCCTTTTTTACTTTGAGCACCTGCCCCTTTAAAGGTCTCTGCACGGCCCTGGTGACCAGTCGTTCTAAACGTGCTTCAAATGTGTCGGAGATGTCTAAAAAGTCACACGAGGCCTCCGGGGACAATGAGTGGATGTCCCGTCCGCGACGGTTTGCCCGGACAGGGGTTTGGCCCTCTGAAGCTGGCAACAGACCTGCTCCCCGTCGGAAAAAGTGGTTTGAAGTCTTTCAGAGGGTAAGTACTGACAAAAGTTCATGAGAAAACGTGCCTAAACCCATTGAATACAACCTAGAGGTCTTTATTTGTACAGATGGATTCATGTCCGATACAGGTCCGTGGCCAGGCAACACTTTTTGGTGGAGCACAGAGATGCCTTTGTGGATTCCACACGCCTAAGGTACGCATGTCAGACGTTCAGGTATTCATCTCTTTCATGTCACGTCACAATAGGACCGCACAACCCTTTTGTGACGAAAACTCCTATGCCTTCAATGTGCTCCGCTGTGCAAAACCAGTTGGGATTTGTAGGTTTATAAAGCTGGATAAAGTCACGCTGCCGTTTACATCCCTGACCATAGACTAGAACGTTTGCTCTGTCTAGTCTCGTGGCTCATGCAATGATGAAATTGGGGGAGCACAGAGGTCATGGTAAAAGGCTCTGGATGTTTTTCACCATTGTTCAAAAAATGTTTTATCTAAAAGCATTTTAATTTGACCTCAAACAGTTGAGATGTCAGCATCCATTTCCATGAATATGTACGTTGGATAAAAAGCTTCGTAACTTGAACATATTCTATGTGTACTTACTACTGTGTCAGTAAAGAAAAAGACAACAAACTAGACGCATCCTCAGATTACGAAGCACATTTATGAGCTCTTGGCACAAAAACATCGAAAGGAATATGCATTTTTATAAAGGCCGGTTATTACGGATTTTCTTTTCACCGAGTGTTACATTAATAAAGCGTCTCCTACTTCCGCTTCTGCCCTCAGACTCTCGCTGGCGTACGCGGGTGGATCGTGGATTAAATATAGAAATGTCTGCGAATATGACATTTTGCGAGGCCTGTGCTTATTTTGATCTTTAAAAAAGAACACCACGACCGAAAGGTGATTGAAACCTGCTTTCCACGCTCTCGATTCTTCTTTTACCAGGCCACAAGTGCTCCCACCTGCCTCCGCTCCTACTTCTGTACCGGCCTCTGCCGCAGCCCCAACCATTACACGGCCTGCACTTCACTTATCGACGGTAACGTGTTCTTTTCATATTTGAGATCGTTTAAGATCGTTTGTGTATTCTTGTGATTTTACGTGAATGACAATCCGTTCTGTCATCTCCCTCTTTTAGTGTGTTTGGAGGATCCATTAGTTCAGCAGCCAAACCAAACCCGAATGTACCGAGGCGGATCCAGGTGATTTGAAAAAGACCTTAATATGTTTTATCATTTTCACCGTCATTATTACGTTGATGTTAATCATGTGCAATATGTATATTCGCAGCCTGCTAGTCAAAGTGCTTCTCCTTCAGCCGGACCTGTTCTTGCATCCTCGGTGAGCACCCGTCTATTTCTTCCGGCATGGATCTACAATTGGGGGTACGTTTCACATCGACCAAAAGGTACAGAACAAATATGCTTTCTCAATAAAATGACTGTTGGTTCAGCTTATGTATGTTATAAGTGTTACTTTCCTGCTAGTTAACAAGCGTAATCATTAACCACCATTTTGATATTACAAGAGAAAGGATGTTTTCCCTGGTGAATTCCTCAACTGCGTTTCAGACCAACTGTACGCCATTTCACTCTGTGATTAAGCTCTACACTTCTAACACGTGTATCTAAGCGTTCTTTTATCTGTTCTGCCACATGCGCAGTCATTGTTTTAGGATTTTTTGAAATGAAAAATCTGCCTTTGAGTTCCTTTTGTTTGAAAAAAGAACTTGAGAGAAACAATGTGGTAATGTTTATATTACGTCTCTACTTTTTCGTTGCTTTTGAATCAGCAGCATGTTGCCTCTTCTACGCCTGGCCCTGCTCCCGCAGCCGAGCCAGATCAATTTTGGCTGCCTCCTGAAATAAGAAAGACGACCCCGTCACAGGATCAGAGGTGGATTGCCTCTGGTATGAGCCACCGGTCCCTTCTCTCATCTACCGCCCGGCTCCGTCTCCAGACCGCTTTTTTACATCACGGGCTTCTGGTATGGATGCCGTAGCACTTGTGGACTTGTTTAGACCGTCCTGTCCTACATGTGGGAAGCAGCTGACTGGCTATGGCGTCCACAAGAGAGCATCGACAGGTACTACCTTATGCTTGCAGAGACTCTCGGGTGAACTGTAACTGTTTCTCGCCCGTCTACCAGTCAGACTATCCTGGACCAGCTCCACTTGCCTCATCGAAGACTGTTTCGTCTGATCTTGACACGGAAGTGAGCTACAGTCTACACGCATCGCAGAGAATCTTGCAATGAGTTTATAATATTTAACGGTTCACAATAAAGTGTACACTCACCTAAAGGGTTATAAGGAACGCCTGTTCAATTTGATATTTCTGTTCAATTATGGTGGTGGTGTAATGGTGGGGGGGATGTTTTCTTGGCACACTTTAGGCCCCTTAGTGCCAATTGGGCATCGTTTAAATGCCACGGCCTACCTGAGCTTTGTTTCTGACCATGTCCATCCCTTTATGACCACCGTGTACCCATCCTCTGATGGCTACTTCCAGCAGGATAATGCAACATGTCACAAAGCTCGAATCGTTTCAAATTGGTTTCTTGAACATGACAATGAGTTCACTGTACTAAAATGGCCCCCACAGTCACCAGATCTCAACCCAATAGAGCATCTTTGGGATGTGTGGAACGGGAGCTTCGTGCATCCCGCAAACCTCCATCAACTGCAAGATGCTGTCCTATCAATATGGGCCAACATTTCTAAAGAATGCTTTCAGCACCTTGTTGAATCAATGCCACGTAGAATTGAGGCAGTTCTGAAGGCGAAAGGGGGTCAAACACAGTATTAGTATGGTGTTCCTAATAATCCCTTAGGTGAGTGTATATGCAGAAACGTCTCATGTAAATTCAATGCATAGCAAAATGAAAGTGTTTTTAATTTAGCTTGAAACAAGGAATGAAGCCAATCTTCTCTTTTACACAGAGGGATATGCGTGTGACGTGACGTTCGTGTCGTACGCATGCTGAGGGAGCGGACGCTGGGCAACAGCCCCACCAGACTGGTGAAACAGCTGAGGGAGAACCATGGGGACAGTGGCTTGACCGCTCGCCGCACTATATGGAGGAGTGTGCTGGTTTTGTCAACCGCCCCAGCCTCTTACCCGTCGTGTGCCAGAAGCCTCCGGAGCCCATCGACGTCCCTACTAGCCAGCGGCTGCTATCAGTTTACGGGAGGGACATTGTCAGCCGTATGGATCATGTCAAGGCTACACTGCAAAACTTTTCCCTGTAAATTGACACTAAAATACTGGCAGCCACATTCTGTATTTTTACAGAACCGCAACTGTAAACAATATGTACAGTATTGTACTGTAGTTGCCAGAGACGGTGTGTACTTTTTACATTGTGAACTGTAAATCTTCTCACTCACTCATTCACTCACTCACAGCAATTTACATTCTGGCAGCTGGGTTGCCAGCAAATGACTGTTTTTTTTTTCAGAACTATGACTGTATTAACTACTGTATTATACTGTTATGCCACTTCATTATTACAACATGTTTTATATATTGCAATAAATGTTATTTCTACAGAGAATATCATTTTTCTTCAAACTTTTACTTCCATATCAGTAGTCTCAAATGGAAATAGAAAACAATAGTCTTAGAATTTTAAACGTTTATTTCCGATGCAAAGGCCAGAAAATGTGTTCGTGTAAACATTTTGGCTGAAATGTCAGCGGTACGAAATAAATAAATTCACTCAACGGTCAACAATTAACAGAACATTAACGATCAAGTGCCCCCCACGAATTAACGCATTATATAAACATGTTGGTAGGAATGCCAGCTGTACTTTTGTGTTGCAATTAACAGTTGGCAGCACATCATTAACAGTGCGGTAACCTCACTTCCTTTTAGTCCAATTACAGTGGAGAGTGGAAGTGTCTATACACGGTTCCATTCGAATTGTGTAAAAGTTTTTTCAGAAGAAAGGAAACCTGCGGGTGCACAGTAGTGTTCTTTTTTTGCACAACTTGGCCAGTTTTCATTGACGTCACTTTCACCTTGGCTTTTGATCCACGCTCCGGGTTGGTGTTGAGAAAGCATCTACTAGGCAGAAAACAAACAAAAATGATTATTAAGTTTATGCCTCTTTCTCTCTCTCTCTCAACCAGATGTCTTTCAAGAATTTGTTTGGATATAGTAAACACACCAAAATTGCGATTTTATACTTGCCAGATCCGAGTGGGTTCGCCACTTCAAAAGCGTCTTGATACAAGATTAAAGCCAATGAATCTGTATCATCTTTTAACGGCACATTGTCATCAACATTACTGCCATCCCACACATCGCCGAGGACAAAATCATTTGCTTTAATTTCAGATCGTGAATTCTTATGTTGTTCTAGAACTGATTTACAGCAGAACAGAGCTTCTAAACTTTGCTTAGTGGGAATGTAGTGAGCAAAGCTTTCCTTGCCAGATTCATTTTTACCGAGGCAGATGGGGACAGGTTCAACATACTTGAAATTGACCTCATAGAAAGACTTTCTCCTCTTATCACCGTGTAGTGCATGGGTATTACACATCCGAAAAAGATCATCGGTTTTCATAATGTCTTCGCCATTCTTGATATCATTTTCAGAAATTCTGAGTGTAGTTCATTCTTCACTAACCCTGGGTAGCAAATGAGACTAATATCGAATATTATCCATCTATGGCTACTATCGTGGATGTCCTGCAGCCCCTCGGTTACCGACTGAATTACAGATGATGGGAGAATGTGCTTTGCCTGCGATTTGAGATAAAACGTTGGCATATTCTGCGACGAAAAGCCGAGGATATACCTGGATATATGTGAGGTCAGTGTTGATGCATAAGAGAAGCTTTCGTTACACTTAAATGGGCGAGGCGCTCTGGGTGCCTTCTTTGATATGACACTTCAGGTGTAAAATGAAGTTTTTCAAATCACCAACGTACATCTTTCCTGACAAGACACCAATGTCACAGCCCAACGTGTGAGCATTACCTATGAATTGCTCAGCAGACGTATTTGTGTCCCTCTTTTTGTGATCCCTGAATACGTGAGCCTTAAAAGCAGCAAACTTTCTGAAGCTTCTGGGGCAACCAGGAAAACCACATTTCAAATGAGCATTAGGAACATGACTATGTATTTTCATGTGCTGGCAGTATGATGAGACCGGCTCAAATCATGTACCGTCACAGAACTGACACCACATCATTTTTGTGAACAAGTGAATTATAGCTGTAAGGCTATTATGATGAACTTAGGTGCGCATTCACGGTCGATCTTCGTCAGATGGAAAAAAACAAGAATCGAAAAAATCAAACGCAGGGTCGTGCGAATGGCATGATCAATGTTCACCTATCAAAGGATATAAATATATATATATATATATATCAAAGTTAATTGGTGAATAGTTGAGAACAGACTGAACTATTCACTCGGGTTTTAACCCACGTGTAACCGTGGCGCATTTATGCAAGTGCAGTGCATATACATGTTACACCCACTAGGGGGCCGTAAGGGTCACTGTTGTGCCGGTTAAGGAGGGAGAGGGAAGAACGTTGTTATGTGCGCTAATGGCAGCACGAGCCTCTTATTGTTGTGTTGTAATGAAGATGTCAATTTGAGACATATCCTCTCTGGACATGGAGTTCTGGTTTACCGCTGATCGTGAAGTGAGTACACGACGGTAACGTTACAGGCTAAGCTAAGTGAAGTCACAAGGCGCCGACAGACAGCAACCTACAGCACGTCTTTTCCAGCTCGTCTCGGTGTTTTCACGCGCGTGAACGTAAATGTAATCAAATGTAAATAAAAGTAAATAAAAGTGGACGAGCGAGAGAGTCTCGATCCTTCCCGACGACGACCCAGCAGCCCAGGAGAGCTCTCAATCCCGCTCGCCACAAAGAGAACTTTTCGACCGTCCACTATTTATACTACTACATAGCGACAGTATTTCAAACGGTGGTAACACGAAAAAATTCCATTAACGTTTCATGCTGAGAGATAGTCAGGAAATCGTTTCTCATACACGTTATTGTCTAAAAGGGACCCCGACACGCAATTATATGTATAAATGACTTATAAAACATGGCAAAATGGCACACAGACCCTGCAAAGTGGTAACTCGTTAATTATTCACAACGACAGCCAATGGCAAGTCTCCAACGTCAGCCCAAGCAATAACTGGACAAAGAAAAGACTTGTCCGACTTCATGCGTCGACGCAAGCATCTGCAGTCGGCTGACAACAGCAACGCGTTCTGGATTGACAATTTGTCCGACTTTGATCGGCGCTGCAGCCGCCTTACGATCGATCACACACACGTGCCATCAAAGTACCGCGAGAGCAACGCGAGACCTGCCTGTTTGCGCGTTCGGCTGTGTCCAATCAGGACGAGTTTTTCATTTTTTGCTGAGCGAATGGCGTTCTCCTGCTCCATCTTTGCGAGGATTCCCTGGCCAATCACGCGCCGTATCTTCTTCTTTGCTGAGCGAATGGCGTTCTCTGCTTCATCTTTTCATCGTTGATCAGCCAATTGCCGCGAAGAGGCGGGGCTGTTTTTATTCTCATGTGTTACTGTAGCTGTCGGAACGTAGCGGATCGGCAAGTTCATAAAGTGCATTTCTACAGCGAGAAAGCGAGCTAGGTAAGATAAACTGCTTTCACAACTACAAACAAATTCACATTTCATTTTTTTGCGTTTAAATGAATTAATTTAGCGAATAATGGAGGTGTTTTTCGTGTTATCGAGGGTGCTTGAGCACCTGCCTGTTTGGCCCTTAATGGCGAAAGTGCCCTTTTGTTGAGGCAACAATATATATATTTTTGTAATTAAAGGCCCTTTTGTGAACGCCCGCCCAATCTAACTATTAGAAAAATGAATTAATAATAATTTAACCCCACATTAAATTACCCCCGTGATGACCTTTCACCTGACCACCTCATCTGGCACGCCCCCTCACGTTCAGACGCCTTCAGTAGTTTAGCGCCTCGTCCAGGATACAAACCATTCGCGGAGCGGTGTGCTTGTCTACTTATTATTGTTATTATCATAAGTAGGGTTAGTATTTTACAGGAACGCCGAGAAGAAAGCGTGCACAGCGTTTGTGTGTGTGTGTGTGTGTGTGTGTGTGTGTGGTCTGCCCTGAACGGAAGTGACGTTAGCTGAGCAGCTAATGCTACATCTACACACAGCGATATATAAACACAGGTGCGTGTTCACTTCTGAATCGATCTTGCTGTTTGGGGGAGAACAGTTTGACGGCGTCGCGGGGTCTGCTTGTCCTTGATGTT
>VCII01000611.1:0-19123 GCA_006030095.1 Triplophysa siluroides | reverse complement strand
TCGGCCCTATACTATCTTATTACCTGATTTTGCCCCTCCGGCCCTCCCGTTCCTCGTCTTACTACTGGCGATATTTTTCCCATTCATTCCTCTCTGTTACTTGGTCTCTCAACTCACCACATGTTTTCCCCTATCCTTCACATATCCACGCTTTAATTTTTCCCGCCCCCTCCCCTGATCCCGACTTCACCCTATTCTTCCCCCCACCTTCCCCTCAAATCCGCCACGCCTTCCAGCCCCTTCCTTTTGCTACTTCCACCCCACCCATTACTCTGAGCTCAGTTGCCCCTGACACCTCCTCCGGGAAACCTCTACTCAAACCTCAAACTGATTGCAAAAAAAAACATAACAGCAACATCTGAAGTCCGGTGGATTAGTGGTAGAACTCTCGTGCATTGAACTGAAAGTTCTGTTCAATCCCCCAGAACATTTAAGGTTCTTCAGGAAAAACAGAGATCCTTCCCCATTAAAGACCCCTGACTCTTCCATTCACCCTGACTTCTCCCTCCCCCCCCCCCCAATTACTTCCTCGGTTTATCACCCCTTCCTATCTCACCTGTACCCCCCCCCGTCTTTTCTCGCCCCCCCATCCCTCCCCTCCCTACCGTCTCTCATCCCCAGATCAGACTTGTCTTCCTCTCTCCCCGCTCTGGTCAAAGCTCCCTGGGGACATAAAAATTAACCGTACTTCGTTTCAATCGCCTCTTCCACGTTCACCCCGGACATACTATTCCCAAACCCCCAGATTCCTTCCTCCATGCTCCCACGTCCTACTTTCTTCCTCCTTATATTCATCTACCCTGCCCATTTCCTTCCGTCTTTTGACCCTCCGCTTTTCCCCGCCACCCCGATTCCCTCTCTCACTGCCCCTTTTCCCGCTCCTACCCCGCTAATACCCCCGCTCGCGCGCTTTCCCCTCACCCCTTATAATCCCCTTTTCCCCCCACACCCCCCCTTAAACCCGACGTCCCTCGCCCACCCCCGCCTGGTCTCTCCCCCTGCATCCATTAATCCTCCCCCCACCCTCCGCCCCCTGCTCACACACCCCCCTCCCCCCTTCCCTCTTTTTTTCTTTCTCTCTCCCCTCTCATCCCCACCTCTCTTCCCACCCCCCTGTATCTCCATCGTCGCTCGCCCTTTTATCCTCTCTTTTCCGTTTTTCTGCGCGGTACGATATTTAATTTCCTTTCATCGTATTTGCCTCCCTATAGACCCCTAGTTCCTGCATTGTTTAAGCGACTCAACATTTTTCCTTACTCCGTCAGAAGTACCCTATAGTGGATCAGGAGGCCTCTTTAAACATTAAACTTGAAGTTGAACCCAATACATTTACGTTTTTTTTGGCAATATTAAACAGCAAGTGTTACCAAACATAGCAACACCACATCGCTGCCTTGGTGGCCTAGTGGTAGAACTCTCGTGCATTGAACATGAAAGTTCTGGTTCAATCCCCAGAACATTTAAGGTTCTTCAGGAAAACAAGAGATCGGTACCACAAATAAGGTCAACGTGGTAGAACTTTCATGCTTTGAACATTAAACTTGTAGTTTGAAACCCTGGCATTTAAGTTTTTTTTTGCATATTAAACGCAAGTGTTACCAAACATAACAACACCACATCACTGCCGTGGTGGCTTAGTGGTAGAACTCTCGCCCATTGAACATGAAAGTTCTGGTTCAATCCCCAGAACATTTAAGGTTCTTTGGAAATATTAAACGAGATCGGTACCAAAAAATAAAGTCAACGTGGTAGAACTTTCATGCTTTAAACATTAAACTTGAAGTTTGAACCCAATACATTTACGTTTTTTTTGGCAATATTAAACAGCAAGTGTTACCAAACATAACAACACCACATCACTGCCGTGGTGGCTTAGTGGTAGAACTCTCGTGCATTGAGCATGAAAGTTCTGGTTCAATCCCCATAACATTTAAGGTTCTTCAGGAAAACAAGAGATCGGTACCAAAAATTAAGGTCAACGTGGTAGAACTTTCATGCTTTGAAAATTAAACTTGTAGTTTGAACCCCCGGCATTTAAGTTTTTTTTTGCAATATTAAACCGCAAGTGTTACCAAACATAACAACACCACATCACTGCCGTGGTGGCTTAGTGGTAGAACTCTCGTGCATTGAACATGAAAGTTCTGGTTCAATCCCCAGAACATTTAAGGTTCTTCAGGAAAACAAGAGATCGGTACCACAAAATAAGGTCAACGTGGTAGAACTTTCAAGCTTTGAACATTAAACTTGTAGTTTGAACCGCTTGCATTTAAGTTTTTTTTTTGCAATATTAAACCGCAAGTGTTACCAAACATAACAACACCACATCACTGCCCGTGGGTGGTAGGTGGTAGAACTCTCGCCCATTGAACATGAAAGTTCTGGTTCAATCCCCAGAACATTTAAGGTTCTTGGAAAAACGAGATCGGTACCAAAAAATAAAGTCAACGTGGTAGAACTTTCAAGCTTTGAACATTAAACTTGTAGTTTGAACCACTTGCATTTAAGTTTTTTTTTGCAATATTAAACCGCAAGTGTTACCAAACATAACAACACCACATCACTGCCGTGGTGGCTTAGTGTAGAACTCTCGTGCATTGAACATGAAAGTTCTGGTTCAATCCCAATAACATTTAAGGTTCTTCAGGAAAACAAGAGATCGGTACCACAAAATAAGGTCAACGTGGTAGAACTTTCATGCTTTAAACATTAAACTTGAAGTTTGAACCCAATACATTTACGTTTTTTTTGGCAATATTAAACAGCAAGTGTTACCAAACATAACAACACCACATCACTGCCGTGGTGGCTTAGTGGTAGAACTCTCGTGCATTGAGCATGAAAGTTCTGGTTCAATCCCCATAACATTTAAGGTTCTTCAGGAAAACAAGAGATCGGTACCAAAAATTAAGGTCAACGTGGTAGAACTTTCATGCTTTGAAAATTAAACTTGTAGTTTGAACCCCCGGCATTTAAGTTTTTTTTTGCAATATTAAACCGCAAGTGTTACCAAACATAACAACACCACATCACTGCCGTGGTGGCTTAGTGGTAGAACTCTCGTGCATTGAACATGAAAGTTCTGGTTCAATCCCCAGAACATTTAAGGTTCTTCAGGAAAACAAGAGATCGGTACCACAAAATAAGGTCAACGTGGTAGAACTTTCATGCTTTAAACATTAAACTTGAAGTTTGAACCCAATACATTTACGTTTTTTTTGGCAATATTAAACAGCAAGTGTTACCAAACATAGCAACACCACATCGCTGCCTTGGTGGCCTAGTGGTAGAACTCTCGTGCATTGAACATGAAAGTTCTGGTTCAATCCCCAGAACATTTAAGGTTCTTCAGGAAAACAAGAGATCGGTACCACAAAATAAGGTCAACGTGGTAGAACTTTCATGCTTTGAACATTAAACTTGTAGTTTGAAACCCTGGCATTTAAGTTTTTTTTTGCAATATTAAACAGCAAGTGTTACCAAACATAACAACACCACATCACTGCCGTGGTGGCTTAGTGGTAGAGCTCTCGCCCATTGAACATGAAAGTTCTGGTTCAATCCCCAGAACATTTAAGGTTCTTTGGAAATATTAAACGAGATCGGTACCAAAAAATAAAGTCAACGTGGTAGAACTTTCATGCTTTAAACATTAAACTTGAAGTTTGAACCCAATACATTTACGTTTTTTTTGGCAATATTAAACAGCAAGTGTTACCAAACATAACAACACCACATCACTGCCGTGGTGGCTTAGTGGTAGAACTCTCGTGCATTGAGCATGAAAGTTCTGGTTCAATCCCCATAACATTTAAGGTTCTTCAGGAAAACAAGAGATCGGTACCAAAAATTAAGTCAACGTGGTAGAACTTTCATGCTTTGAAAATTAAACTTGTAGTTTGAACCCCCGGCATTTAAGTTTTTTTTTGCAATATTAAACCGCAAGTGTTACCAAACATAACAACACCACATCACTGCCGTGGTGGCTTAGTGGTAGAACTCTCGTGCATTGAACATGAAAGTTCTGGTTCAATCCCCAGAACATTTAAGGTTCTTCAGGAAAACAAGAGATCGGTACCACAAAATAAGGTCAACGTGGTAGAACTTTCAAGCTTTGAACATTAAACTTGTAGTTTGAACCCTGCATTTAAGTTTTTTTTTTGCAATATTAAACCGCAAGTGTTACCAAACATAACAACACCACATCACTGCCGTGGTGGCTTAGTGGTAGAACTCTCGCCCATTGAACATGAAAGTTCTGGTTCAATCCCCAGAACATTTAAGGTTCTTTGGAAATATTAAACGAGATCGGTACCAAAAAATAAAGTCAACGTGGTAGAACTTTCAAGCTTTGAACATTAAACTTGTAGTTTGAACCACTTGCATTTAAGTTTTTTTTTGCAATATTAAACCGCAAGTGTTACCAAACATAACAACACCACATCACTGCCGTGGTGGCTTAGTGGTAGAACTCTCGTGCATTGAACATGAAAGTTCTGGTTCAATCCCAATAACATTTAAGGTTCTTCAGGAAAACAAGAGATCGGTACCACAAAATAAGGTCAACGTGGTAGAACCTTCAAGCTTTGAACATTAAACTTGTAGTTTGAACCGCTTGCATTTAAGTTTTTTTTTTGCAATATTAAACCGCAAGTGTTACCAAACATAACAACACCACATCACTGCCGTGGTGGCTTAGTGGTAGAACTCTCGCCCATTGAACATGAAAGTTCTGGTTCAATCCCCAGAACATTTAAGGTTCTTTGGAAATATTAAACGAGATCGGTACCAAAAAATAAAGTCAACGTGGTAGAACTTTCAAGCTTTGAACATTAAACTTGTAGTTTGAACCACTTGCATTTAAGTTTTTTTTTGCAATATTAAACCGCAAGTGTTACCAAACATAACAACACCACATCACTGCCGTGGTGGCTTAGTGGTAGAACTCTCGTGCATTGAACATGAAAGTTCTGGTTCAATCCCCAGAACATTTAAGGTTCTTCAGGAAAACAAGAGATCGGTACCACAAAATAAGGTCAACGTGGTAGAACTTTCATGCTTTAAACATTAAACTTGAAGTTTGAACCCAATACATTTACGTTTTTTTTGGCAATATTAAACAGCAAGTGTTACCAAACATAACAACACCACATCACTGCCGTGGTGGCTTAGTGGTAGAGCTCTCGCCCATTGAACATGAAAGTTCTGGTTCAATCCCCAGAACATTTAAGGTTCTTTGGAAATATTAAACGAGATCGGTACCAAAAAATAAAGTCAACGTGGTAGAACTTTCATGCTTTAAACATTAAACTTGAAGTTTGAACCCAATACATTTACGTTTTTTTTGGCAATATTAAACAGCAAGTGTTACCAAACATAACAACACCACATCACTGCCGTGGTGGCTTAGTGGTAGAACTCTCGTGCATTGAGCATGAAAGTTCTGGTTCAATCCCCATAACATTTAAGGTTCTTCAGGAAAACAAGAGATCGGTACCAAAAATTAAGGTCAACGTGGTAGAACTTTCATGCTTTGAAAATTAAACTTGTAGTTTGAACCCCCGGCATTTAAGTTTTTTTTTGCAATATTAAACCGCAAGTGTTACCAAACATAACAACACCACATCACTGCCGTGGTGGCTTAGTGGTAGAACTCTCGTGCATTGAACATGAAAGTTCTGGTTCAATCCCCAGAACATTTAAGGTTCTTCAGGAAAACAAGAGATCGGTACCACAAAATAAGGTCAACGTGGTAGAACTTTCAAGCTTTGAACATTAAACTTGTAGTTTGAAACCCTGGCATTTAAGTTTTTTTTTGCAATATTAAACCGCAAGTGTTACCAAACATAACAACACCACATCACTGCCGTGGTGGCTTAGTGGTAGAACTCTCGCCCATTGAACATGAAAGTTCTGGTTCAATCCCCAGAACATTTAAGGTTCTTTGGAAATATTAAACGAGATCGGTACCAAAAAATAAAGTCAACGTGGTAGAACTTTCATGCTTTAAACATTAAACTTGAAGTTTGAACCCAATACATTTACGTTTTTTTTGGCAATATTAAACAGCAAGTGTTACCAAACATAACAACACCACATCACTGCCGTGGTGGCTTAGTGGTAGAACTCTCGTGCATTGAACATGAAAGTTCTGGTTCAATCCCCAAACATTTAAGGTTCTTCAGGAAAACAAGAAATCGGTACCAAAAAATAAAGTCAACGTGGTAGAACTTTCATGCTTTAAACATTAAACTTGAAGTTTGAACCCAATACATTTACGTTTTTTTTGGCAATATTAAACAGCAAGTGTTACCAAACATAACAACACCACATCACTGCCGTGGTGGCTTAGTGGTAGAACTCTCGTGCATTGAACATGAAAGTTCTGGTTCAATCCCCATAACATTTAAGGTTCTTCAGGAAAACAAGAAATCGGTACCAAAAAATAAAGTCAACGTGGTAGAACTTTCATGCTTTGAACATTAAACTTGTAGTTTGAACCCCTTTCATTTAAGTTTTTTTTTGCAATATTAAACCGCAAGTGTTACCAAACATAACAACACCACATCACTGCCGTGGTGGCTTAGTGGTAGAACTCTCGTGCATTGAACATGAAAGTTCTGGTTCAATCCCCAGAACATTTAAGGTTCTTCAGGAAAACAAGAGATCGGTACCACAAAATAAGGTCAACGTGGTAGAACTTTCAAGCTTTGAACATTAAACTTGTAGTTTGAACCGCTTGCATTTAAGTTTTTTTTTTGCAATATTAAACCGCAAGTGTTACCAAACATAACAAACCACATCACTGCCGTGGTGGCTTAGTGGTAGAACTCTCGTGCATGAACATGAAAGTTCTGGTTCAATCCCCAGAACATTTAAGGTTCTTCAGGAAAACGATTTTAAGCATGTCATTCATTATGCCCAAAAATTTTTTTTTTTTAAGAGAGTTTGGGTTTCTTTCAACTAGAACTTTCATGCTTTAAACATTAAACTTGAAGTTTGAACCCAATACAATTACGTTTTTTTTGGCAATATTAAACAGCAAGTGTTACCAAACATAACAACACCACATCACTGCCGTGGGTGGGGTAGAACTCTCGTGCATTGAACATGAAAGTTCTGGTTCAATCCCCATAACATTTAAGGTTCTTCAGGAAAACAAGGGATTGGTACCAAAAAATAAAGTCAACGTGGTAGAACTTTCAAGCTTTGAACATTAAACTTGTAGTTTGAAACCCTGGCATTTAAGTTTTTTTTTGCAATATTAAACCGCAAGTGTTACCAAACATAACAACACCACATCACTGCCGTGGTGGCTTAGTGGTAGAACTCTCGCCCATTGAACATGAAAGTTCTGGTTCAATCCCCATAACATTTAAGGTTCTTTGGAAATATTAAAGATCGGTACCAAAAAATAAAGTCAACCTTTCATGCTTTAAACATTAAACTTGAAGTTTGAACCCAATACATTTACGTTTTTTTTGGCAATATTAAACAGCAAGTGTTACCAAACATAACAACACCACATCACTGCCGTGGTGGCTTAGTGGTAGAACTCTCGTGCATTGAACATGAAAGTTCTGGTTCAATCCCAATAACATTTAAGGTTCTTCAGGAAAACAAGAAATCGGTACCAAAAAATAAAGTCAACGTGGTAGAACTTTCATGCTTTGAACATTAAACTTGTAGTTTGAACCCCTTGCATTTAAGTTTTTTTTTGCAATATTAAACCGCAAGTGTTACCAAACATAACAACACCACATCACTGCCGTGGTGGCTTAGTGGTAGAACTCTCGTGCATTGAACATGAAAGTTCTGGTTCAATCCCCAGAACATTTAAGGTTCTTTGGAAAAAAAGAGATCGGTACCAAAAAATAAGTCAACGTGGTAGAACTTTCAAGCTTTGAACATTAAACTTGTAGTTTGAAACCCTTGCATTTAAGTTTTTTTTTGCAATATAAACCGCAAGTGTTACCAAACATAACACACCCACATCACTGCCGTGGTGGCTTAGTGGTAGAACTCTCGTGCATTGAACATGAAAGTTCTGGTTCAATCCCCAGAACATTTAAGGTTCTTCAGGAAAACAAGAGATCGGTACCACAAAATAAGGTCAACGTGGTAGAACTTTCAAGCTTTGAACATTAAACTTGTAGTTTGAAGCATTTAAGTTTTTTTTTTGCAATATTAAACCGCAAGTGTTACCAAACATAACAACACCACATCACTGCCGTGGTGGCTTAGTGGTAGAACTCTCGTGCATTGAACATGAAAGTTCTGGTTCAATCCCCAGAACATTTAAGGTTCTTGGAAAAAAAGAGATCGGTACCAAAAATAAAGTCAACGTGGTAGAACTTTCAAGCTTTGAACATTAAACTTGTAGTTTGAACCCTTGCATTTAAGTTTTTTTTTGCAATATTAAACCGCAAGTGTTACCAAACATAACAACACCACATCACTGCCGTGGTGGCTTAGTGGTAGAACTCTCGTGCATTGAACATGAAAGTTCTGGTTCAATCCCCAGAACATTTAAGGTTCTTCAGGAAAACAAGAGATCGGTACCACAAATAAGGTCAACGTGGTAGAACTTTCATGCTTTGAACATTAAACTTGTAGTTTGAAACCCTGGCATTTAAGTTTTTTTTTGCAATATTAAACCGCAAGTGTTACCAAACATAACAACACCACATCACTGCCGTGGTGGCTTAGTGGTAGAACTCTCGCCCATTGAACATGAAAGTTCTGGTTCAATCCCCAGAACATTTAAGGTTCTTTGGAAATATTAAACGAGATCGGTACCAAAAAATAAAGTCAACGTGGTAGAACTTTCATGCTTTAAACATTAAACTTGAAGTTTGAACCCAATACATTTACGTTTTTTTTGGCAATATTAAACAGCAAGTGTTACCAAACATAACAACACCACATCACTGCCGTGGTGGCTTAGTGGTAGAACTCTCGTGCATTGACATGAAAGTTCTGGTTCAATCCCCATAACATTTAAGGTTCTTCAGGAAAACAAGAGATCGGTACCAAAAATTAAGGTCAACGTGGTAGAACTTTCATGCTTTGAAAATTAAACTTGTAGTTTGAACCCCCGGCATTTAAGTTTTTTTTGCAATATTAAACCGCAAGTGTTACCAAACATAACAACACCACATCACTGCCGTGGTGGCTTAGTGGTAGAACTCTCGTGCATTGAACATGAAAGTTCTGGTTCAATCCCCAGAACATTTAAGGTTCTTCAGGAAAACAAGAGATCGGTACCACAAAATAAGGTCAACGTGGTAGAACTTTCAAGCTTTGAACATTAAACTTGTAGTTTGAACCACTTGCATTTAAGTTTTTTTTGCAATATTAAACCGCAAGTGTTACCAAACATAACAACACCACATCACTGCCGTGGTGGCTTAGTGGTAGAACTCTCGTGCATTGAACATGAAAGTTCTGGTTCAATCCCAGAACATTTAAGGTTCTTCAGGAAAAACAAGAGATCGGTACCAAAAATAAGTCAACGTGGTAGAACTTTCATGCTTTAAACATTAAACTTGAAGTTTGAAACCCAATACATTTACGTTTTTTTTGGCAATATTAAACAGCAAGTGTTACCAAACATAACAACACCACATCACTGCCGTGGTGGCTTAGTGGTAGAACTCTCGTGCATTGAACATGAAAGTTCTGGTTCAATCCCCAGAACATTTAAGGTTCTTCAGGAAAACAAGAGATCGGTACCAAAAAATAAGGTCAACGTGGTAGAACTTTCATGCTTTGAACATTAAACTTGTAGTTTGAAACCCTGGCATTTAAGTTTTTTTTTGCAATATTAAACAGCAAGTGTTACCAAACATAACAACACCACATCACTGCCGTGGTGGCTTAGTGGTAGAACTCTCGCCCATTGAACATGAAAGTTCTGGTTCAATCCCCAGAACATTTAAGGTTCTTTGGAAATATTAAACGAGATCGGTACCAAAAAATAAAGTCAACGTGGGTAGAACTTTCATGCTTTAAACATTAAACTTGAAGTTTGAACCCAATACATTTACGTTTTTTTTTGGCAATATTAAACAGCAAGTGTTACCAAACATAACAACACCACATCACTGCCGTGGTGGCTTAGTGGTAGAACTCTCGTGCATTGACATGAAAGTTCTGGTTCAATCCCCATAACATTTAAGGTTCTTCAGGAAAACAAGAGATCGGTACCAAAATTAAGGTCAACGTGGTAGAACTTTCATGCTTTGAAAATTAAACTTGTAGTTTGAAACCCCGGCATTTAAGTTTTTTTTGCAATATTAAACCGCAAGTGTTACCAAACATAACAACACCACATCACTGCCGTGGTGGCTTAGTGGTAGAACTCTCGTGCATTGAACATGAAAGTTCTGGTTCAATCCCCAGAACATTTAAGGTTCTTCAGGAAAACAAGAGATCGGTACCAAAAATAAGGTCAACGTGGTAGAACTTTCAAGCTTTTGAACATTAAACTTGTAGTTTGAACCCTGCATTTAAGTTTTTTTTTGCAATATTAAACCGCAAGTGTTACCAAACATAACAACACCACATCACTGCCGTGGTGGCTTAGTGGTAGAACTCTCGCATTGAACATGAAAGTTCTGGTTCAATCCCCAGAACATTTAAGGTTCTTGGAAATATTAAACGAGATCGGTACCAAAAATAAAGTCAACGTGGTAGAACTTTCATGCTTTGAACATTAAACTTGTAGTTTGAACCCTTGCATTTAGTTTTTTTTGCAATATTAAACCGCAAGTGTTACCAAACATAACAACACCACATCACTGCCGTGGTGGCTTAGTGGTAGAACTCTCGTGCATTGAACATGAAAGTTCTGGTTCAATCCCAATAACATTTAAGGTTCTTCAGGAAAACAAGAAATCGGTACCAAAAAAAAGTCAACGTGGGTAGAACTTTCATGCTTTAAACATTAAACTTGAAGTTTGAACCCAATACATTTACGTTTTTTTTGGCAATATTAAACAGCAAGTGTTACCAAACATAACAACACCACATCACTGCCGTGGTGGCTTAGTGGTAGAACTCTCGTGCATTGAGCATGAAAGTTCTGGTTCAATCCCCATAACATTTAAGGTTCTTCAGGAAAAACAAGAGATCGGTACCAAAAATTAAGGTCAACGTGGTAGAACTTTCATGCTTTGAAAATTAAACTTGTAGTTTGAACCCCCCGGCATTTAAGTTTTTTTTTGCAATATTAAACCGCAAGTGTTACCAAACATAACAACACCACATCACTGCCGTGGTGGCTTAGTGGTAGAACTCTCGTGCATTGAACATGAAAGTTCTGGTTCAATCCCCAGAACATTTAAGGTTCTTCAGGAAAAACAAGAGATCGGTACCACAAAAAAAGGTCAACGTGGTAGAACTTTCATGCTTTAAACATTAAACTTGAAGTTTGAACCCAATACATTTACGTTTTTTTTGGCAATATTAAAACAGCAAGTGTTACCAAACATAACAACACCACATCTGCCGTGGTGGCTTAGTGGTAGAACTCTCGTGCATTGAACATGAAAGTTCTGGTTCAATCCCCAGAACATTTAAGGTTCTTCAGGAAAACAAGAGATGGTACCAAAATAAGGTCAACGTGGTAGAACTTTCATTTGAACATTAAACTTGTAGTTTGAAACCCTGGCATTTAAGTTTTTTTTGCAATATTAAACGCAAGTGTTACCAAACATAACAACACCACATCACTGCCGTGGTGGCTTAGTGGTAGAACTCTCGCCCATTGAACATGAAAGTTCTGGTTCAATCCCCAGAACATTTAAGGTTCTTGGAAATATTAACGAGATCGGTACCAAAAATAAAGTCAACGTGGTAGAACTTTCATGCTTTAAACATTAAACTTGAAGTTTGAACCCAATACATTTACGTTTTTTTTGGCAATATTAAACAGCAAGTGTTACCAAAACATAACAACACCACATCACTGCCGTGGTGGCTTAGTGGTAGAACTCTCGTGCATTGACATGAAAGTTCTGGTTCAATCCCATAACATTTAAGGTTCTTCAGGAAAACAAGAGATCGGTACCAAAAATTAAGGTCAACGTGGTAGAACTTTCATGCTTTGAAAATTAAACTTGTAGTTTGAACCCCTGGCATTTAAGTTTTTTTTTGCAATATTAAACCGCAAGTGTTACCAAACATAACAACACCACATCACTGCCGTGGTGGCTTAGTGGTAGAACTCTCGTGCATTGAACATGAAAGTTCTGGTTCAATCCCCAGAACATTTAAGGTTCTTCAGGAAAACAAGAGATCGGTACCACAAAATAAGGTCAACGTGGTAGAACCTTCAAGCTTTGAACATTAAACTTGTAGTTTGAACCGCTTGCATTTAAGTTTTTTTTTTGCAATATTAAACCGCAAGTGTTACCAAACATAACAACACCACATCACTGCCGTGGTGGCTTAGTGGTAGAACTCTCGTGCATTGAACATGAAAGTTCTGGTTCAATCCCCAGAACATTTAAGGTTCTTTGGAAAAAAAGAGATCGGTACCAAAAAATAAAGTCAACGTGGTAGAACTTTCATGCTTTGAACATTAAACTTGTAGTTTGAACCCCTTGCATTTAAGTTTTTTTTTGCAATATTAAACCGCAAGTGTTACCAAACATAACAACACCACATCACTGCCGTGGTGGCTTAGTGGTAGAACTCTCGTGCATTGAACATGAAAGTTCTGGTTCAATCCCAATAACATTTAAGGTTCTTCAGGAAAACAAGAGATCGGTACCACAAAATAAGGTCAACGTGGTAGAACCTTCAAGCTTTGAACATTAAACTTGTAGTTTGAACCGCTTGCATTTAAGTTTTTTTTTTGCAATATTAAACCGCAAGTGTTACCAAACATAACAACACCACATCACTGCCGTGGTGGCTTAGTGGTAGAACTCTCGCATTGAACATGAAAGTTCTGGTTCAATCCCCAGAACATTTAAGGTTCTTTGGAAAAAAACGAGATCGGTACCAAAAAATAAAGTCAACGTGGTAGAACTTTCAGCTTTGAACATTAAACTTGTAGTTTGAACCATGCATTTAAGTTTTTTTTTGCAATATTAAACGCAAGTGTTACCAAACATAACAACACCACATCACTGCCGTGGTGGCTTAGTGGTAGAACTCTCGTGCATTGAACATGAAAGTTCTGGTTCAATCCCCAGAACATTTAAGGTTCTTCAGGAAAACAAGAGATCGGTACCACAAAATAAGGTCAACGTGGTAGAACTTTCATGCTTTAAACATTAAACTTGAAGTTTGAACCCAATACATTTACGTTTTTTTTGGCAATATTAAACAGCAAGTGTTACCAAACATAACAACACCACATCACTGCCGTGGTGGCTTAGTGGTAGAACTCTCGCCCATTGAACATGAAAGTTCTGGTTCAATCCCCAGAACATTTAAGGTTCTTGGAAAAAAACGAGATCGGTACCAAAAAATAAAGTCAACGTGGTAGAACTTTCATGCTTTAAACATTAAACTTAGTTTGAACCCAATACATTTAAGTTTTTTTTGGCAATATTAAACCGCAAGTGTTACCAAACATAACAACACCACATCACTGCCGTGGTGGCTTAGTGGTAGAACTCTCGTGCATTGAACATGAAAGTTCTGGTTCAATCCCCATAACATTTAAGGTTCTTCAGGAAAACAAGAGATCGGTACCAAAAATTAAGGTCAACGTGGTAGAACTTTCATGCTTTAAAATTAAACTTGTAGTTTGAACCCCCGGCATTTAAGTTTTTTTTTTGCAATATTAAACCGCAAGTGTTACCAAACATAACAACACCACATCACTGCCGTGGTGGCTTAGTGGTAGAACTCTCGTGCATTGAACATGAAAGTTCTGGTTCAATCCCAGAACATTTAAGGTTCTTCAGGAAAAACAAGAGATCGGTACCAAAATAAGGTCAACGTGGTAGAACTTTCATGCTTTGAACATTAAACTTGTAGTTTGAACCCCTTGCATTTAAGTTTTTTTTTGCAATATTAAACCGCAAGTGTTACCAAACATAACAACACCACATCACTGCCGTGGTGGCTTAGTGGTAGAACTCTCGTGCATTGAACATGAAAGTTCTGGTTCAATCCCCAGAACATTTAAGGTTCTTCAGGAAAACAAGAGATCGGTACCAAAAAATAAAGTCAACGTGGTAGAACTTTCATGCTTTTTAAAATTAAACTTGTAGTTTGAACCCTACATTTAGTTTTTTGGCAATATTAAACGCAAGTGTTACCAAACATAACAACACCACATCACTGCCGTGGTGGCTTAGTGGTAGAACTCTCGTGCATTGAACATGAAAGTTCTGGTTCAATCCCCAGAACATTTAAGGTTTTCAGGAAAACAAGAGATCGGTACCAAAAAATAAAGTCAACGTGGTAGAGAACTTTCATGCTTTAAACATTAAACTTGAAGTTTGAACCCAATACATTTACGTTTTTTTTGGCAATATTAAACAGCAAGTGTTACCAAACATAACAACACCACATCACTGCCGTGGTGGCTTAGTGGTAGAACTCTCGTGCATTGAACATGAAAGTTCTGGTTCAATCCCAAGAACATTTAAGGTTCTTCAGGAAAACAAGAGATCGGTACCAAAAAATAAAGTCAACGTGGTAGAACTTTCATGCTTTGAACATTAAAACTTGTAGTTTGAACCCTTGCATTTAAGTTTTTTTTTGCAATATTAAACCGCAAGTGTTACCAAACATAACAACACCACATCACTGCCGTGGTGGCTAGTGGTAGAACTCTCGTGCATTGAACATGAAAGTTCTGGTTCAATCCCCAGAACATTTAAGGTTCTTTGGAAAAAAAGAGATCGGTACCAAAAATAAAGTCAACGTGGTAGAACTTTCATGCTTTTGAACATTAAACTTGTAGTTTGAACCCTTGCATTTAAGTTTTTTTTTTGCAATATTAAACCGCAAGTGTTACCAAACAAACAACACCACATCACTGCCGTGGTGGCTTAGTGGTAGAACTCTCGTGCATTTGAACATGAAAGTTCTGGTTCAACCCCCAGAACATTTAAGGTTCTTCAGGAAAACAAGAATCGGAATGCTTTTTAACATTAAACTGAAGTTTGAACCCTTGCATTTTTTTTTTTGCAATATTAAACGCAAGTGTTACCAAACATACAACACCCACATCACTGCCGTGGTGGCTAGTGGTAGACTCTGTGCATGAGCATGAAAGTTCTGGTTCAATCCCCAAAATTTAGGTTCTTCGGAAAACCAAGAGATCGGTACCAAAAATAAGGTTCAAGTGGTTAGAACCATGTTTAAACATTAAACAGAGGGTTTAAGAATTGCATGTTTTTGTTTGTATCTAAAATGAAAACCAAAAGACGAACACGCTAGGAGATCTGTTCACAAGTGTGCAGGTCACAGTGGCTCATAGGGTATGAGCACTGTCCCTCAACCAGAAGGTTCAGGGTTCTCGGCCAGGTGGCTAACCTGCACATCACAGCCGTATCACGCATGGGTGGTGACCCATGTGAGCAGTACGGAGAGAGGCCTTAAGAGGGTACCCGAAAAGGGGGGAAGCACCGGAGAGTGTATCTCCCCGAGATTCAAGAGCGTGTAAACCGGGGGTTATGCTGCATATCCCAATATTATAACCGGAAAAAAAAAAAATTTGACCCGAAAAAATTTTTTTGGCCCACCTACCCCCTCCATTTCTTCATGCGGCACCGCTCAAACCGATCAGCAAATGACGCCTCAGTACCAAAAGAGTCATTTGAAAAAAACTCTCTTGGTAATGTATTGTCATCTGCCTTTCGGTTCTTGCGACGCCGCATGAAGTCAAACACACCAATCGACTCTACTTACCTCCTCCACGGTGTCAGAATCCTCCTCCTTGGCGCTGCAACACCTCCTTGGCTGCTTCTCCAACCACCTGCTGCTCCTCCTCATAAGGGCCAGTGCAGGTCTTCTGTAACACAAAAAAAATTGTCAGGCTTCAGTGCCACTTCTCATACTTGCCACACTTTTCTTAATACCTTCATTAGAAATGATAAAGAGCACTTATACTTATTAAAAAGGCTTTGGTTTTTGGATGAACTACCCCTTTAAATGTGTACATAAACAAGCTGTGTATTTGCATATTCCCTGATGCTTGCTCAGTTCTTATTTAAAAACTAAAAAGTACTAACTGCAATGCTCCAATAAAGACAAAAGCCACAAAAGATTTGTTTATATGACTTATCAAGCGAACTTGCAGAATTCTGCAGCTTGTATGCGAGCTCCTACTCAAAACGCTCTTGTGCACAAAGGCCGCTTCTTAATAAAACCTCTTCACGCTTCAGACAGCCACTTTAAGCTGCCTTTGTCCTTTAACAACAAACTGTGTCGAGTCAGTAAAACATGCCGTTCTTGCGAGTAACCTACTAGTGATCTGCAGAGAACAACAGTTTGGATATAACTACAGCTGGACTTCTAGTCTCATGTTCAATATGCTGTTCTCAATGATACTGATTCTGATGGTCTGGTTCTGATGTTTACATTAAAATCGTTTTTAACTTTAATGGAAAAGAGGACCTATTCATTGCAATTAAAGTGAAATCTGAACCTAAACGTAGCAGCCCAATGTAAACACAAATTTTTGAAGAAATATTTACTTTACTTGTTCCCCACATTATTTTTGCTACATGAAAGGTAAACACTTGAGGCTCAGTATCTCAAAACTGCTCAGAATGAAGATATAACCTTATATTTCCAAGGTGACAATGTATTACAAGTAAAGTGGGGAAAGGAATTTCTATGACACCAAAATAAATTGCAATGTTTACACGCAAATCAAAACATCTATTAGCCTACTGGACACACACATTTACAGCATTGAGTCACTCAAGTGTTTCACCATTATAATGAACCATAAATGCTTAAAGACGCACCTACCGTGAGCTTTCATGGCCAGATTCCTAGTAACGTCTACTGTGCTCGTGCCAGACAACAAAACTCAATTCCCGGTCACTTCCGTGTTTACACTCAGGGTGCGAGAAAACATCCGCCGCCACAGACCCACCGGAAGCCGTTCATCGCACCTAGAGCTGTGAACACGACAGAGGAGAAGATGAATCTACTCGCTGCTTACACAAAGTTCGCCGGATTACAATAAGCGATGTTCGTCAGCATTGTGAGACTGTCAGCTGCCCCGTCTAGTAAAACGGAGAAGTACTTTAAACTATACGTTTAAAAACACAAGGACAGCTTGGGATGCTATTGCTATTAGCATGTAGCACGTAACGTTAAGGCTGGATAACACTGAATGACATCATCTTTACGCCGAGTTTATCAGCGATTATCAGCACTTGAATACCTTTAACGTTACCTTTAAATAACACTTTATTAACATTTGTTGATGTTTTTTTAATAAATGTTTACGTTCTCACTTACCTCCCATTGTTATGTAACGATGTGGTTTTCAAATCATTAAGATGTATTTTCTCAGCTCCAGACAGAATCAGATGACCGAGGAGATCAGCGAGAGGATTACAGGTTTCAGAATGATGATGAAGTCAGAGAAGACAAACACCAGAGGATCCATTTGACCTTAAGCTAAGTTTATTGTTTAAATTTGTGTAGTTTTCCAAGGATCACATACAAAGTCGTACTGTTAACCACAAGAAATATTCAAATACAAAACAGAGGACCACACGAGAAGAACAGGGACATCTTTTGAAATAGTTCTGAGCATTTTTACTGTGTATTGTATAAATTTCATATAGACCATTCATTTTAATAATTTTAAATATTAAAATTTTACTTTACAATATTCTAATTTAAAACGTATTTAAATCTTAAGCATTTGTTTGACGTATTTAATAGTTTTTGTATTTGCATTTTACCTGACATTTTTTTTGTATCGTTATTATATACAAGCTTACATTAATAGATCACATTTTGATAATAAAATGTCTTTATTGTCATGTCGCAGCTGGATACGACGACATTTAAACATATATGTTGATTTCTGTGACTACACGGCTATTTGCTAAATCGTGCTAGGCTTACTCAGCTGCGACCCTTTTAGCTCATATAGCCACTTGCTTTGCCCAGATTCAAAGAGCCTGAATGCGATGCCGTATTCTAGAAAAGTCCAGAATCTAGAAAAGTTCTGTATATTGTACTAGATTTTTCTAGAATCCGGACTTTTCCAGAATACAGCATCGCATCCAGGCTCTTGAATTTTCGTACAGGCTCTAGATTGTTTTAGAATCTGGACCTTTCAAGAATGCGTCATCTCGTACAGGCTCTTGAATGTTCATCCAGGCTTTACAACCAGAGCTTCACAATAACAAAACAAGAGGCAGGCAACACGCTTAGGAAGGCAAGATTTCCTCTCTCTGCAGCTCTGTGTGACTTAAGCAGGATGTCGGTCTCTGCAAATCAGCTGCAGGTGGTGCCTCAGTGCCTCTCTCTCTCTCTCCAGCCTGACAGGAGAAAGAACAGGGAAACAATATACACAACCATGTATTCAACTATAACAATAACAAATAAAAAAGTATAAGTTTACACATAACACCTTGGCACAACGGTTTGAAACCACACAAGGGGCGTTCTGACTTACTATTGCTGTGCCCTTCCTCAACAACTCCTGCATTAGCATTATCTCTGTAAGGACACACTGCTGTGTATTACTACATATTTGGTGGTAGGTTGCTTGATTAAAACCTTTACATACCGATGGCGATGACTACTTAAAAGTACATTTTACAAACCTCTTTCTGTACAAATTGCTACCATTGTGTTACACCTAGAGGCTGTCCTACATTCTGTAAAATGTCTTTTTTGATCAACAGAACAAAAAAAAGATAAAGAATTTTTTGCTACCATTGGGGGGAAATCTGTCTGGTCATAAGCATTCTTCCAAAAATTCTCTGTGTCCATAAGAAAAAATATATTTATACAGATTTGGAACAACTCCAGTGCCGATCCTAGAACTGCAGAAGCATGTCTCCGCAGCAGTGGCTGAGTGGTAGAATTCTCGTGCTTAGAATGTAATACTTGTAGTTTGAACACCATGCATTAAAAAAAAAATTAGCAATATTTAAACAGCAGTGTTACCCGA
>VCII01000610.1:0-91210 GCA_006030095.1 Triplophysa siluroides | reverse complement strand
CACTCTCAAAGTGTCATTTAGAAAACTTATGCACCGATACCAGTACATACAGGTTTCAGTTAACCAGCGATCACTCTTAAAGTATCATTTAAAAACTTATGCACACCGAGTACCAGATACATACAGGTTTAAGTCAACCAGCGATCACTCTTAAAAGTGTCATTTAGAAAACCTATGCACACCGAGTACCAGATACATACAGGTTTCAGTTAACCAGCGATCACTCTTAAAAGTATCATTTAGAAAACTCATGCACACGAGTACCAGGTACATACAGTTTTAGTGAACCAGCGATCACCCTTAAAAGTGTAATTTAGAAAACCTATGCACACCGAGTACCAGATACATACAGGTTTCAGTTAACCAGCGATCACTCTTAAAAGTATTTAGAAAACTATGCACACTGAGTACCAGTACATACGGTTTAGTGAACTAGCGATCACTCTTAAAAGTGTCATTTAGAAAACTTATGCACACCGAGTACCAGATACATACAGGTTTCAGTTAACCAGCGATCACTCAAAGTCATTTAGAAAACTTATGCACCCGAGTACCAGATACATACAGGTTTAAGAACTAGCGATCACTCTTAAAAGTATCATTTAGAAAACTTATGCACTCCGAGTACCAGATACATACAGGTTTTAGTGAACTAGATCACTCTTAGAAAACTTATGCACCCGAGTACCAGTACATACAGGTTTAACTAGCGATCACTCTTAAAAGTATAATTTAGAAAACTTATGCACTCCGAGTACCAGATACATACAGGTTTTAGTGAACTAGCGATCACTCTAAAAAGTGTCATTTAGAAAACTTATGCACTCCGAGTACCAGGTACATACAGGATTTAGTGAACTAGCGATCACTCTTAAAAGTGTCATTTAGAAAACTTATGCACACCGAGTACCAGATACATACAGGTTTTAGTTAACCAGCGATCACTCTTAAAGTAATTTAGAAAACTTATGCACACCGAGTACCAGATACATACAGGTTTTAGTGAACTAGCGATCACTCTTAAAGTGTCATTTAGAAACTTATGCACTCCGAGTACCAGATACATACAGTTTTAATGAACTAGCGATCACTTAAAAGTATCATTTAGAAAACTTATGCACTCCGAGTACCAGATACATACAGGTTTTAATGAACTAGCGATCACTCTTAAAAGTGTCATTTAGAAAACTTATGCACACCGAGTACCAGATACATACAGGTTTAATGAAATAGCGATCACTCTTAAAGTCATTTAGAAAACTTATGCACTCCGAGTACCAGATACATACAGGTTTTAGTGAACTAGCGATCACTCTTAAAAGTAATTTAAAACTTATGCACTCCGAGTACCAGATACATACAGGTTTTAGTGAACTAGCGATCACTCTAAAAGTGTCATTTAGAAAACTTATGCACTCCGAGTACCAGATACATACAGGTTTTAGTGAACTAGCGATCACTCTTAAAAGTGTCATTTAGAAAACTTATGCACCCGAGTACCAGATACATACAGTTTTAATGAACTAGCGATCACTCTTAAAAGTGTCATTTAGAAAACTTATGCACTCCGAGTACCAGATACATACAGGTTTTAATGAACTAGCGATCACTCTTAAAAGTATAATTTAGAAAACTTATGCACTCCGAGTACCAGATACATACAGGTTTTAATGAACTAGCGATCACTCTTAAAAGTGTCATTTAGAAAACTTATGCACTCCGAGTACCAGATACATACAGATTTTAATGAACTAGCGATCGCTCTTAAAAGTATAATTTAGAAAACTTATGCACTCCGAGTACCAATACATACAGGTTTTATGAACTAGCGATCACTCTAAAAGTGTCATTTAGAATATGCCACCGAGTACCAGATACATACAGCGATCACTCTTAAATTTAGAAACTTATCCGAGTACCAGATACATACAGGTTTCAGTTAACCAGCGATCACTCTTAAAAGTATAATTTAGAAAACTTATGCACTCCGAGTACCAGATACATACAGGTTTTAATGAACTAGCGATCACTCTTAAAAGTGTCATTTAGAAAACTTATGCACTCCGAGTACCAGATACATACAGGTTTTAGTGAACTAGCGATCACTCTTAAAAGTGTCATTTAGAAAACTTATGCACTCCGAGTACCAGATACATACAGGTTTTAGTGAACTAGCGATCACTCTTAAAAGTGTCATTTAGAAAACTTATGCACTCCGAGTACCAGATACATACAGGTTTTAATGAACTAGCGATCACTCTTAAGTGTCATTTAGAAAACTTATGCACTCCGAGTACCAGATACATACAGTTTTAATAACTAGCGATCACTCTTAAAAGTATCATTTTAAAACTTATGCACTCCGAGTACCAGATACATACAGGTTTTAATGAACTAGCGATCACTCTTAAAAGTGTCATTTAGAAAACTTATGCACTCCGAGTACCAGTACATACAGGTTTAATGAACTAGCGATCACTCTTAAAGTATCATTTAGAAAACTTATGCACTCCGAGTACCAGATACATACAGGTTTTAGTGAACTAGCGATCACTCTAAAAAGTGTCATTTAGAAAACTTATGCACTCCGAGTACCAGGTACATACAGGATTTAGTGAACTAGCGATCACTCTAAAAAGTGTCATTTAGAAAACTTATGCACACCGATACCAGTACATACAGGTTTAGTAGCGATCACTCTTAAGTGTCATTAAGAAAACGTATGCACACCGAGTACCATACATACCAGTTAACCAGCGATCACTCAGAAGCGTCACTTAGAAAACATATGCACCGAGTACCAGATACATACAGGTTTAGTTAACCAGCGATCATAAAGTGTAATTTAGAAAACCTATCCGAGTACCAGATACATACAGGTTTTTCACTCTTAAAAGTGTCATTTAGAAAACTTATGCACCGAGTACCAGATACATACAGGTTTAATGAACTAGCGATCACTCTTAAAAGTATCATTTAGAAAACTTATGCACTCCGAGTACCAGATACATACAGGTTTTAGTGAACTAGCGATCACTCTTAAAATTTAGAAACTTATGCACACCGAGTACCAGGTACATACAGGTTTTAGTGAACTAGCGATCACTCTTAAAGTGTCATTTAGAAAACTTATGCACACCGAGTACCAGATACATACAGGTTTTAGTCAACCAGCGATCACTCTTAAAAGTATCATTTAGAAAACTTATGCACACCGAGTACCAGATACATACAGGTTTTAGTGAACTAGCGATCACTCTTAAAAGTGTCATTTAGAAAACTTATGCACCCGAGTACCAATACATACAGGTTTAAACCAGCGATCACTCTTAAAAGTATCATTTAGAAAACTTATGCACACCGAGTACCAGATACATACAGGTTTAATGAAATAGCGATCACTCTTAGAAGCGTCATTTAGAAAACTTATGCACGCCGAGTACCAGATACATACAGTTTTCAGCGATCACTCTTAAAAGTATAATTTAGAAAACTTATGCACTCCGAGTACCAGATACATACAGGTTTTAATGAACTAGCGATCACTCTTAAAAGTGTCATTTAGAAAACTTATGCACTCCGAGTACCAGATACATACAGGTTTTAGTGAACTAGCGATCACTCTTAAAAGTATCATTTAAAACTTATGCACTCCGAGTACCAGATACATACAGGTTTTAATGAACAGCGATCACTCTTAAAAGTCATTTAGAAAACTTATGCACTCCGAGTACCAGATACATACAGGTTTTAATGAACTAGCGATCACTCTTAAAAGTGTCATTTAGAAAACTTATGCACTTACCAGATACATACAGTTTTATGAACTAGCGATCACTCTTAAAGTATATTTAGAAACTTATGCACTCCGAGTACCAGATACATACAGGTTTTAATGAACTAGCGATCACTCTTAAAAGTGTCATTTAGAAAACTTATGCACTCCGAGTACCAGATACATACAGGTTTTAATGAACTAGCGATCACTCTTAAAAGTGTCATTTAGAAAACTTATGCACTCCGAGTACCAGATACATACAGGTTTTAGTGAACTAGCGATCACTCTAAAGTGTCATTTAAAACTTATGCACTCCGAGTACCAGGTACATACAGGTTTTAGTGAACTAGCGATCACTCTAAAAAGTGTCATTTAGAAAACTTATGCACACCGAGTACCAACACACTAGCGATCACTCCTTAGAAAACTATGCACACCGCAGATACATACAGGTTTCATTAACCAGCGATCACTCATAAAGCGTTTAGAAAACTATGCACACCGAGTACCAGATACATACAGGTTTTAGTTAACCAGCGATCACTCTTAAAAGTGTAATTTAGAAAACCTATGCACAGCGAGTACCAGATACATACAGGTTTCAGTTAACTAGCGATCACTCTTAAAAGTGTCATTTAGAAAACTTATGCACACGAGTACCATACATACAGGTTTTAGTGAACTAGCGATCACTCTTAAAGTGTCATTTAGAAAACTTATGCACTCCGAGTACCAGTACATACAGGTTTAGTGAACCAGCGATCACTCTTAAAGTATCATTTAGAAAACTTATGCACACCGAGTACCAGATACATACTAGCGATCACTCTTAAAAGTATCATTTAGAAAACTTATGCACACCGAGTACCAGGTACATACAGGTTTTAGTGAACTAGCGATCACTCTTAAAAGTGTCATTTAGAAAACTTATGCACACCGAGTACCAGATACATACAGGTTTCAGTTAACCAGCGATCACTCTTAAAAGTATCATTTAGAAACATATGCACACCGAGTACCAGATACATACAGGTTTTAGTTAACCAGCGATCACCCTTAAAAGTGTAATTTAGAAAACTATGCACACCGAGTACCAGATACATACAGTTTTTAGTAACCAGCGATCACTCTTAAAAGTATCATTTAGAAAACTTATGCACACCGAGTACCAGATACATACAGGTTTAATGAAATAGCGATCACTCTTAAAGTCATTTAGAAAACTTATGCACACCGAGTACCAGTACATACAGGTTTTAGTGAACTAGCGATCACTCTTAAAGTGTCATTTAGAAAACTTATGCACACCGAGTACCAGATACATACAGGTTTAGTAACCAGCGATCACTCTTAAAGTCATTTAGAAAACTTATGCACACCGAGTACCAGATACATACAGGTTTAATGAACAGCGATCACTCTTAAAAGTGTCATTTAGAAAACTTATGCACTCCGAGTACCAGATACATACAGGTTTAATGAACTAGCGATCACTCTTAAAAGTATCATTTAGAAAACTTATGCACACCGAGTACCAGATACATACAGGTTTTAGTGAACTAGCGATCACTCTTAAAAGTATCATTTAGAAACTTATGCACACCGAGTACCAGATACATACAGGTTTTAATGAACTAGCGAGTGTCATTTAGAAACTATGCACACCGAGTACCAGATACATACAGGTTTTAGTTAACCAGCGATCACTCTTAAAAGTGTCATTTAGAAAACTTATGCACACCGAGTACCAGATACATACAGGTTTAGTGAACAGCGATCACTCTTAAAAGTATCATTTAGAAAACTTATGCACACCGAGTACCAGATACATACAGGTTTCAGTTAACCAGCGATCACTCTTAAAAGTATCATTTAGAAAACTCATGCACACTGAGTACCAGGTACATACAGGTTTTAGTGAACTAGCGATCACTCTTAAAAGTGTCATTTAGAAAAATATGCACACCGAGTACCAGATACATACAACAGCGATCACTCATAGAAGCGTCATTTAGAAAACTTATGCACAACGAATACAAGATACATACAGGTTTAATGAACTAGCGATCACTCTTAAAAGTATCATTTAGAAAACTTATGCACTCCGAGTACCAGATAATACAGTTTTAATGAACTAGCGATCACTCTTAAAAGTATAATTTAGAAAACTTATGCACTCCGAGTACCAGATACATACAGGTTTAGTTCGCGATCACTTTTTAGAAAACTTATTTACCAGTACAGGTTTTAGTTCAGCGATCACTCTTAAAAGTATAATTTAGAAAACTTATCGAGTACCAGATACATACAGGTTTTATGAACTAGCGATCACTCTTAAAAGTGTTTTAGAAAACTTATGCACTCCGATACCAGTACATACATTTTAATGAACTAGCGATCACTCTTAAAAGTGTCATTTAGAAAACTTATGCACTCCGAGTACCAGATACATACAGGTTTTAATGAACTAGCGATCACTCTTAAAAGTGTCATTTAGAAAACTTATGCACTCCGAGTACCAGATACATACAGGTTTAGTGAACTAGCGATCACTCTTAAAGCGTCATTTAGAAAACTTATGCACACCGAGTACCAGGTACATACAGGTTTTAGTGAACTAGCGATCACTCTTAAAAGTGTCATTTAGAAAACTTATGCACACCGAGTACCAGATACATACAGGTTTCAGTTAACTAGCGATCACTCTTAAAGTCATTTAAAAAACTTATGCACACGAGTACCAGGTACATACAGGTTTTAGTGAACTAGCGATCACTTTTAAAAGTATCATTTAGAAAACTTATGCACCGAGTACCAGATACATACAGGTTTTAGTGAAAGCGAAAAAGTGTCATTTAGAAAACTATGCACTCGAGTACCAGGTACATACAGGTTTTAGTGAACTAGCGATCACTCTTAAAAGTGTCATTTAGAAAACTTATGCACACGAGATACATACAGGTTTAATGAACTAGCGATCACTCTTAAAAGTCATTTAGAAACTTATGCACGCCGAGTACCAGATACATACAGGTTTCAGTTAACCAGCGATCACTCTTAAAAGTATAATTTAGAAAACTTATGCACTCCGAGTACCAGATACATACAGGTTTAAGTCAACCAGCGATCACTCTTAAAAGTGTAATTTAGAAAACCTATGCACACCGAGTACCAGATACATACAGGTTTTTAACCAGCGCTTAAAAGTGTCATTTAGAAAACTATGCACCGAGTACCAGGTACATACAGGTTTTAGTGAACCAGCGATCACCCTTAAAAGTGTAATTTAGAAAACCTATGCACACCGAGTACCAGATACATACATTTCATAACTAGCGATCACTCTTAAAAGTATCATTTAGAAAACTATGCACCGAGTACCATACATACAGGTTTTAGTGAACTAGCGATCACTCTTAAAAGTGTCATTTAGAAAACCTATGCACACCGAGTACCAGATACATACAGGTTTCAGTTAACCAGCGATCACTCATAGAAGCGTCATTTAGAAAACTTATGCACGCCGAGTACCAGATACATACAGGTTTCAGTTAACCAGCGATCACTCTTAAAAGTATAATTTAGAAAACTTATGCACACCGAGTACCAGATACATACAGGTTTAATGAAATAGCGATCACTCTTAGAAGCGTCATTTAGAAAACTTATGCACGCCGAGTACCAGATACATACAGGTTTCAGTTAACCAGCGATCACTCTTAAAAGTATAATTTAGAAAACTTATGCACTCCGAGTACCAGATACATACAGGTTTTAATGAACTAGCGATCACTCTTAAAAGTGTCATTTAGAAAACTTATGCACTCCGAGTACCAGATACATACAGGTTTTAATGAACTAGCGATCACTCTTAAAAGTGTCATTTAGAAAACTTATGCACTCCGAGTACCAGATACATACAGGTTTTAATGAACTAGCGATCACTCTTAAAAGTATCATTTAGAAAACTTATGCACACCGAGTACCAGATACATACAGGTTTAATGAAATAGCGATCACTCTTAGAAGCGTCATTTAGAAAACTCATGCACACTGAGTACCAGGTACATACAGGTTTTAGTGAACTAGTGATCACTCTTAGAAGCGTCATTTAGAAAACTTATGCACACCGAGTACCAGGTACATACAGGTTTTAGTGAACTAGCGATCACTCTCAAAAGTGTCATTTAGAAAACTTATGCACACCGAGTACCAGATACATACAGGTTTCAGTTAACCAGCGATCACTCTTAGAAGCATCATTTAGAAAACTTATGCACACCGAGTACCAGGTACATACAGGTTTTAGTGAACTAGCGATCACTTTTAAAAGTATCATTTAGAAAACTTATGCACACCGAGTACCAGATACATACAGGTTTTAGTCAACTAGCGATCACTCTCAAAAGTGTCATTTAGAAAACTTATGCACGCCGAGTACCAGATGCATACAGGTTTCAGTTAACCAGCGATCACTCTTAAAAGTATCATTTAGAAAACTTATGCACACCGAGTACCAGATACATACAGGTTTAAGTCAACCAGCGATCACTCTTAAAAGTGTAATTTAGAAAACTTATGCACACCGAGTACCAGGTACATACAGGTTTTAGTGAACTAGTGATCACTCTTAAAAGTGTCATTTAGAAAACTTATGCACACCGAGTACCAGATACATACAGGTTTTAGTCAACCAGCGATCACTCTTAAAAGTATCATTTAGAAAACTTATGCACACCGAGTACCAGATACATACAGGTTTTAGTCAACCAGCGATCACTCTTAAAAGTATCATTTAGAAAACTTATGCACACCGAGTACCAGATACATACAGGTTTCAGTTAACCAGCGATCACTCTTAAAAGTGTCATTTAGAAAACGTATGCACACCGAGTACCAGATACATACAGGTTTTAGTGAACTAGCGATCACTCTTAAAAGTGTCATTTAGAAAACGTATGCACACCGAGTACCAGATACATACAGGTTTTAGTCAACCAGCGATCACTCTTAGAAGCGTCATTTAGAAAACTTATGCACACTGAGTACCAGATACATACAGTTCCCTTTCTGTCGGTCTCTCGACGTTGTGTCGAGAACGACAGATGGGGTTCGCCCTTGAGAACCAATCAACTCTGACTACTATAGAAAAGGCCGATGAAATTTGGCGAATGAAATTTGGCGAATGAAATTTGCATGCCGGTCTCCGCCCCCGGATGTCCGGTATAAAAGGAAGCCGGCGTGCAGCATTCATTACCGTTTGTTCTTCAGAGCCTTCGCTCATGACTACGAACAAAAAGAATTCAACGAATTCTTCTTCTACATTGCCGGATCTGCACTGCGGGCAGATTGTCATTCAGAAGTTGCGGTCACAGGTGGCTGTCTTCCTACGGGAACCAGCCACCATTTCGTCTGCTACCCGGGCTGTGACATCTGTGGCTACGGCCCCGATGACCACCCACGTAGCAGCGTTAGTGATATGGGGAACTCTGCGAACGCAAACCCGCCAGCCAAGTGCTCACTGGCCGATCGCACCCCTATTCGCTCTTCTGAACGTTCCCCAACCGGCGGTGGCATACCGTTCGGATCCTCAGGCACGCACTCGGAAACGATGTGTGACGTAGATGAGATGTCGTTCGCAGCATCGGAGGGAGACTGGCATCCGACTCTGACGAATCCGAGCTCCCCCCCCAGGGGGGTCGAGCTCAGGAGGAAGCAGAAGTGATGTCAGCCATACTAATCCGTGGATACGTGGTTCCTGGGGGCGGAGCGCGGTGCAAACCGCGCCCACCCCGGGTGCCATTTGTTTCCCGGAGATGCATGAGGAGCTCTGTAAAACTAGGAGCGCTCCACTCACGGCCCGCTCCGTCCAAACCAGCTCCGGCTCCCTCACTTCCCTCGAGGGTGGGGCAGCCAAAGGCTAAGTCGAGATCTCCCGGGTGGAACGTGCGGCTGCGGTGCATCTGTATCGCAGACGGCTGCCACCTGGGGAGAATCGGCCACGCCTACCGTCCAAGGCATGTAGGACTTCGACATCAATGGTGCCGAAGCCTTGCGCTGCCGCGGGCCGGGCTGCCTCCTCTCTCTACGCCATGGCCATCCTGCAGGTCCGCCAGGCCAGGGCGTTGAGAGAGCTCCACGAGGGTAAGGCCGACCCGGGTATAATGCAGGATTTCTGTGCCGCCACTGACAGCGCTCTACGGGCGACCAAGGTGGCGGCACGGGGCCTGGGTCGGACGATGTCCACGGAAGTGGTCCAGGAGAGTCACCCCCGGCTGAACCTTGCGCAGATGAGTGACACCGAGAAAGTCCGCTGTCTTGATGCACCCGTCTCGCAGGGTGGGTTGTTGGTAACACCGTCGAGGACTGCGCTCAGCAGTTTTTGATGGTGAAGAAGCAGACAGTGGCGATTAGCCACATTTTTACCACGCTGCGACTCGGCCGCCCTCAAGCCTCCGAGATCTCACGTGATGTCTGTTTCCCGGCAGCCCAGGACCTCTTCGACATCGGCTCCGGTTACTGTGCCCCCACAGGTGGCACCCCGGAAGTCGAGGTCGAGGGGGAAACCTCACCCCGTCAGCTACCTTCTCACGAGAAGTGACACTGACGGGAAGACCCCAGGGGGAACAACATCGGGCCCGACCTTCACAGCTACGGCTCTGATCGGTCGGTACGGGACGGCTCTGTATCACCAAAAGGCCATATCCTGCCTCGTCATCAAAGCCGGGCCTGGCGCCCACTTACTCACAAGGAGTTTTCTGTTTCCCCTGGGAGTTCCTTCCAGCCGATCGCACACTCCACTGGACTGTGCCCGGCAAACCCGACCTCACGCCCTGGCGAGGCGTAGGGTCGTACACACACGACAGCTGCTACCACTCTCAAACCGACAGTGCGTGCAGCTGTCCCGCCAGGCAGGTAAGTAGGCAGAGCCAACCTTCCCTCCGGGGTCCCCCCCGCGACATGGTTAGCTCCAGCCATCGAACCACCCTCCATGGGAATGGTGAAGCAGACCGTCCCTTTGGCCCCCCTGTCACAGTCCCTGGGAGCTCGAGAGCTGCCCACACTGTCTCGGTGGCTAATGCAGACGGTCCGTCTTGGTTACTCGATCCAGTTCGCCAGAGACTCTCCCAAGTTTTGGGGCATCATCTCTCCCTCTGTCTGAGGCAGGGACGCCTACATACTTCGGGTAGAGGTCACCACCCTTCTGGCAAACAGGCATCGAGTTCGTCCCTCAAAACCAAGATGTTCAGTGGGTCACAACCCGCACTTCATCGTTCCCAAGAAAGACGGCGGGTTGCGCCCCGGAGGTCTGCGTACCCTGAACAAAGCACCTTCACAAGCTGCTGCTCAGGATAATCACGCAGAGGCACGTCCTGACATCTATCAGGCGTCAGGATTGGTTCGTGGCAACCGACCTGAACTCCCTTTCGGTCTGTCCCCTGTCTCCACGGTCTTCACGAAGATCGTGGAAGCCGCCCTTTCTCCCTGAGGGGAGGAAGGTGTGCGGGTACTTAACTATCTCAACGACTGGCCTATCTTGGCACACTCGTGAGATCTGTTATGTATACAAAGGGACCTGGTGCTCCGGCACCTAGATCGATTGGGACTCCAGGTCAACCGAGGAAAGGACAAGCTCTCCCCAGGGCAGAGCATCCTCTTTCTCGGTAGGGAACTCAACTCTGTCACCATGTCGGCGCAACTGTCCGCAGTACGCGCCCAGCCGGTGTTGAACTGCCTGGAACATTTCAGGCAGACAGCGGTCCCCCTGAAACAATTCAGAGGCTCCTGGGACACATGGCGTCCTCGTCGGGTAATACCCCTCGGGTTGATGCACATGAGACCGCTCCAACACTGGCTTCAGAGTCGAGTTCCGAGGAGAGCGTGGCACACCGGCAGCAGGCGCATGGTGATGACACCCTGCGGCCGACGCACCAAAACCCCTGGTCTTCCATGACTTTTCTACGGACTAAGGTCCCTCGGGGCAGGTTACGAGGCAAGTCGTGGTGACGACGGACGCCTCCCTGCAGGGGTGCGGTGTAGTGTGTAACGGGCACGCAGGCGGGGCATTGGGCGAACCCCCACCTGCGCTGGCATATCAATTGCCAAGAGTTGTGGGCGGTGCTACTTGCACTGGGCAGGCTGCGGCCTCTCGTGCAGGACAAGCACGTGCTGGTCTGAGGACAGCACTACAGCTGTAGCGTACATCAGATCTTAGGGTGGCGTTCGCTCACAGCAGCTAACACAACTTGCTCGACGCCTCCTCCGGTGGAGTCAACAGGTGACCCGTTCCCTGTGGGCCACACTCACCCCGGGCAAACTGAACTAGACACGACGCGCTCTCTTGTCAGTTTATGCCTCAGTTTGGCCCTCCTCCCACCCGGGCTGGCTGCGGGGACGGGCGCCACACCTTCCCCCCCCCAGGAGCCTCCTGCACAGACACTGTGCAAGGCCAGGGAAGAGGAGCACCAAGTGTTATTGGTTACACCGCACTGGTCTAACCGCACTTGGCTTCAGAGCTGATGCTCTGGACAGCGACTCCCCCTGAACCATTCCCCTGACAGAGGACCTCTCTCAGGGGAAGGACACGTTCTGGCATCCCAATCAGACCTCTGGAACACCATGTCTGGTCTCTGGACGGGACGAGAAGATCCTGAGTTGGCTACTCCCCCTCTATGGCGGAGACCATCACCCAGGCTAGGGCCCCATCTACTAGGCGGTTACACGCCTCTAGACGGCACCTCTTCTTGTCCTGGTGTCTCTCTCAACGAGAAAGACCCACTGAGGTGCTCGATCAGGATTGTGTTGTCCTTCTTACGAGACTGGAGACTAACATCTCCCCTCCACACTGAATGTGTATGTAGTCGCATCCCTAATTAAGGAAGTTGCGCTTACCCGGTGTAAACCCGAGCCGGACGGCCTCTCGCCACTAGAGAGCTAAGGCCTCCGTCCGTGAAAGGTTACCGGTCAGGGCTGTACCCATCTTTCTCCAAGAAAGCTCTGGAACCCCCCGACCACCACACTGGAAGGTTACAGTTTCGCGAAAGCATCGAGCTGACACGCCCAGGCCTGTTACCGTCGCTTCGCTAGAGATTGTGACGCGATACAGCGTTGTGGCGTTTTCCATAGGCAACCCCATCTGTCGTTCTCGACACAACGTCGAGAGACCGACAGAAAGGGAACGTCTTGGTTACGTATGTAACCTCAGTTCCCTGATGGAGGGAACGAGACGTTGTGTCCCTTATGCCACAAACACGTATCGTATTCTGCTGCAGTCGTGAGAGGCTCTCAGGCTCTTCAGAACAAGAGGTAAATGAATGCTGCACGCCGGCTTCCTTTTATACCGGACATCCGGGGGCGGAGACCGGCATGCAAATTTCATTCGACAAATTTCATTGGCCTTTTCCATAGTAGTCAGAGTTGATTGGTTCTCAAGGGCGAACCCCATCTGTCGTTCTCGACACAACGTCTCGTTCCCTCCATCACATACGTAACCAAGACGTTTTCTAAATTACACTTTTAAGGGTGATCGGTAGTTCACTAAAACCTGTATGTATCTGGTACTCGGTGTGGATAAGTTTTCAAAATGACACTTTTGAGAGTGATCGCTAGTTCATTAAACCTGTATGTATCTGGTACTCGGTGTGCATAAGTTTTCTAAATGACGCTTCTAAGAGTGATCGCTGGTTAACTAAAACCTGTATGTGTCTGGTACTCGGTGTGCATATGTTTTATAAAATACACTTTTAAGGTTGATCGCTGGTTAACTAAAACCTGTATGTATCTGGTACTCGGTGTGCATACGTTTTCTAAATGACACTTTTAAGGGTGATCGCTAGTTCACTAAAACCTGTATGTATCTGGTACTCGGTGTGCATAAGTTTTCTAAATGACGCTTCTAAGAGTGATCGCTGGTTGACTAAAACCTGTATGTATCTGGTGCTCGGTGTGCATAAGTTTTCTAAATGACACTTTTAAGGGTGATCGCTAGTTCACTAAAACCTGTATGTATCTGGTACTCGGTGTGCATATGTTTTCTAAATGACGCTTCTAAGGGTGATCGCTAGTTCACTAAAACCTGTATGTATCTGGTACTCGGTGTGCATACGTTTTCTAAATGACGCTTCTAAGAGTGATCGCTTGTTAACTAAAACTTTTCGGTATCATGTTCTCGGTGTGCATAAGTTTTCTAAAGGACACTTTTAAGAGTGATCACTGGTTGACTAAAACCTTTATGTATCTGGTACTCAGCGTGCATAAGTTTTGTAAATGACGCTTCCAAGAGTGACTGCAGGTAAACTATAACATGTCAGTGTCATGTATTCAGCTTGCATAAGTTCCCTTTCTGTTTGTCTCTTGACGTTGTATCGAACCGATAGATGGGGTCCGCCCTTGAGAACCTATCATCTCTGACTACTTTAGAAAAGGCCAATGAAATTGGTGAATAAAATTTGCATGCCGGCATCATTCATTCACCTTTTGTTCTTTAGAGCCTTCGCTCATGACTACGAGTTGCTTATATCTACATCGCCAGATTCTCATGACGTGGTACAGCGGATCGTCCCTTCCTGCAGCAACTTTCCCCTGGGCCTCTCGGCGGTGCCAGAAGTGTTCGAGATCTTTCTAGAAGAGCATATTTCCTTCTAAAAGCGCATATTTCTCCAGCGTGGCATGTCCCGCTGTTCTCTCGGGTGCAACACACTCATTGAGGAGGGGGACGGACACGATGTCTGCCTCGGGTGTTGGGTTCTCCAGCACGTTGAGGCAGCCGTTGTGGATACGTCCTGCCCGCACTGCGGGGGGATGACGATTCAGACGTTGCGTCACGGGCGGCTGTATTCCCTCGGGAACCCGCCGCCACCGCGTTTGTTCCCTGTTTCGTGACAGCAGTGGCTACGGCCCTGCCATCCGCTCCGGCAAGCAGCGAGGGTGATATGAGGATTATTGAGAGCGCTTATCCGCCAGCCACTGGCTCATGGGCCGCTCGCACCTCGTCTCGCTCATTTGATCGTTCCCCAAAAAGACGGTCCCACTGCCTTGTTCCTCAATCACGTGTTCGGAAACGGTGCGTGATGATGGGATGTCCCTTGCAGCATTGGAGGGTGACGAAATGGCATTTTGACCCCGATAATTCCTTGATGCTCCCCTGTTCGGGGGTCAAGATCAGGAAAAATCGGACGTCAAGATGACGGCCATGCTTTCCCGGGCCGCCGTGAGCATGGGGCGGCAGTGGACGCACTGCCCCTCCCCCAACGATGTGGCTGGATATGCGGCACTTGGGGTTTTGATACCCATCAGTGCTGTGTATACCAGAAGTGCGTGAGGAACTCTGTAAGACCTGGAAACGCCCCCTTCTCGGCGCGTACACGTCAAACTAGTTCTGTCACCTTTTTTTTCCCTTGTTGGTGGTTCAGCTAGAGGATATGTCGATATCCCCCAGAGGGAATGTGGTGCTGCGGTCCAACCCGCAGTCGGATGCCACCTGGGGGCTCGATCTAGACTCCCGTCCAAAGCATGTAGGCTTTCCGACGTCTCTGATGCCGGAAGCTTGCACTGCTGCGGGCAGAGCTGCCCCTCTCTTTACGCTATGGTCCAGGCCAAGGCATTGAGAGAGTCCCAACAGGGCAAGACTTACAATTTCGTGAAAGCTCTCGTGTATGACATGCCCAGGCCTGTCACTGTCGCTATGCTATACAGCGTGGTGGCGTTTTCCATGGGAACCCCATCTGTCGGTTCGACACAACGTCTTGTTCCCTCCATCAGGGAAATATAGCTTCAGCGCTAGTTCTGCCAGGAAGACTCAATCCCGTATCACTAATTACCAATCAACACCAACCTATCACCTTCCAACATGAAATATAAAAGATCGCCACTTACCCCTTTCTACGTCCGCAGTCGAAGCTACAGTGATTCGCCCCCATCCTCCCCACCACCACCAGGAGGTCCCTGTCAATATAACCCCAGGGGGGTTGGCTACGCCCCCGCCTTACCATCTCAAGGCGGGAAGTGGAGGACTTTTTGGCCCTCTGGATGCGAGCCACGGACAGGGCCTACTCCAAAGACTACAATTACCATCTTTATATAATCATATATGTTCCGTCTATCAGTGTCCAATAAATGTTGAATACTCAACTTTGGCCTTCCGAGTCTTTCTGGTAGAACTGAGGTTACAGACGTAACCAAGACATTTTCTACATAGCGTGCCGTTCCCACTCACGTCTTGCTCAGATATTATGACTGCATGAGTTAATTTAAGTAAATCTAAACAGCGGAATGTATCCTATTTCTGACCAGTGGTTTAAGCGCAAGATCTGCTTCGTCTCTTGTCTGCACAACCCAAACACAACTGCATCTCGTTTTTCACCCCAGACGTAAATAATAACTCTGTCAATGTAAACCATGTTTGACACATACAGACGCGCACAGCAATTTGAAGATCTAACAGCATTTATTGCATACTTGAGAATGTTTGGGTGACGGTGAAATGCTAACTCTCTGCGTCTCTCTGCACGCGCATAGCACGACCTTCCCCCAGGGGCCCGTGCTTTCATCTCTCTCCACCGCAATAACATCTATCTCCACCTCTATCCTCTGCCACAGCAGACATCACTACTCTTGAAGCCAGCATCGCTGCAGCGACCGTCCCAGGGGCCCCATTCTTTATTCAGCACTGTCGCAGGAGCCTTTTCTATACTCCGCACTGCCACAGTAGTGCCGCTCCCAGACTAGCCTTCTTCGTTGCAGCTTCTCCTACCTTCGCACCCCCAGGAGCCTTCATCTTTACTCAGTACTGCCTCAGCAGTGTCGCTACCCCAGAGGCTTTTCTATACTCCGCACTGCCGCAGTCATGCCGTTCCTGTGGGAGCCTTCCTATCCATCTCCCACTGCAACTGCAGTACCTGCTCCACTAGGAGCTCAACTCTCTCCTCAGAGGGCAGTATAGTTTCGCTCCCACGGTGCCCTATATGCACTCAGCACTACCACAGTAGTGTCACTTCCGCAGGATCCTTTTCCAGACTCTGCACGGCCCCAGTAGTGCACGCTCAGGTCTCATAGTCCAGGCACACACCGAGCTCGGAGCCCTATCCCCGGGACAGAACGCCAAACACGCATAATATCTGTCCCCCATCTGTAGTTATTATATGCGAGGTGAATTATGTTTTATTTACAAAGTTGGGGAGGAATACGTGCAGATAATTAACCCGCCTGGCTTGCTATGACCAATCTCACTATTCAGATAATTAACACGTCTGGCTTTCCATGACCAGTCTCACAATCAGATAACTAACCCGGCTGGCTTCAAGTAACCAATCTTCTTCCAGCCCTGGAAAAAACCCCCACTACAAATAGACAAGATGGCTTACCCTTATTCTCTCTTCATTTTCGCAGCATCCCTGCTCCACCCCAACTCTGCACCATCAGCATATTTTTCTGCAACATAACGGGGGGGAACGACCTGAGTCCTGGCATACACCAGACCCTTTTGAATTTTCACTTTATCATCAACAGATGTTACTCTACTGAAAATTGATCTATAAACATAATTTTAGTCCCCATAATATCCCTTTATGGAACTGCAGATATGTAACTCTTAGAAATAAATCTGTATTTGACAAAAACTGGTGGGAGGAAGGAATATGGTCTGTGCTTCACATGTTGGATAATACTGGATGTATAATTTTGTATGAGAATTTCTGTTCCAAATTCAACATATATGATCAAAAACAATATGACAACATTGTCAGAGCAGTCCCTCAGTCGATAATCCAGATGTCAAACAGTCTGTCTCAAAGTAAAGTAATCCCTTGATTTCCAAAGCTTTTGGTTAATGGAATTGCGATCACCACTTTAAATTTACCCAATTTAATATTCCGTAAAGTTTTTGTTAAAGAGCTGTATCCTTGTTCTTCAAAAAGAAAAAAATGATGATATTAAAAAATTGAGAACTAAATATCTTAAATTTCCAATTCCACCTAAGGTAAAGGAAGTCCATTTTAAAATCATTCATGGTATCTATCCTTCTAGAGAATTTTTAAGATGTCGATTTGTTACTATAGTAGTAACAGTTAAAAATTTTGTGTTGATGAAATTGGAACAACCGAACATCTCTTTTTTGACTGTAAGTTTGCACATGCTTTTTGGGAGGATTTGCATTACTGGGTATTTCCAAAATGTGACAATCTTACGTAGTTAACAAAGAAACAGTTTTGTTTGGTATGTTTTTAAGGTATAAAACACATGATTTAGCATTAACACAAATCTTATTCTTGGAAAATTATTTTTACATTAAGGTAAATTCCCAATTTTTACATATTTCACAAGGATTTATGTCTGCATTTCTTCTCACTCAAGTTTATGAAGGAGAAAAATGCTATTTGTTTGTGTAACTTAGTGGAGGATTTGGAACTTTCGGAGAACCCCTAGTTTGTGTTATTTTTTATTTTTTCTCTCGTATTGTGTAATTGCAGTTTTTACAAAGGTATATAATAATTATTTTTATTTTGTTTTGTAAAGCTTGTCTGATGTCTATTTCAACATTTGCTCTTTTTTGCCAGGCCACTTTTGTTTGTAAAATTTTGAATGTTCAATATATAGAACATAGAATAAAAAGAAATAATAATAAAGTTACGCCGACAGGACAGAGAAAAAAAAACGTACATTTCCGGATCACACGGCAAGATTACTCACCACCCCCAGAGCATTACGCGAGAGGATTCACCCCCACACAGCGAACAAAGCTAATTCCCCAACGCCCTACTCACTGTCTTCTGTTACCCCTGTGCACGTGTGAATAAAATTACCCTCCGGGGATATTTCTTTGGCATCTCCTCCAAATCTGCCCTGTAGCTTGCTCTGCCCCTTCTCTACGCAGCAACACGAGTCCACATACAGCAGCACTGGTGCAGCCACGGCACCCTGGCTGTACCTGTCGATCAGGCTCGAAGATAAGTATTTGTCATTTTGTGTAATGGTTGGGGCTGAGGTAGAGGCCGGGACAGGTGTGGGAGTGGAGGAAGGTTGAGCACTTGTGGTCCGGTAGGCCTTGTTCAATTCAATTCAAGTTTATTTATATAGCGCTTTCACAATGTGCATTGTTCCGAAGCAGCTTTACAGGAGCAAATAAGAAAACACAGAGGTAAAACATAACGCAGTCCATAGTGTTTATAGAACAAGCAAGATCATTCTAATAGATCATATCCAATAAATAAATAAATAGATGCAGTCTCCCGGTGAGCAAGCCAACACTGCCCTGCTGTGGCGAGGAACCCAAACTTCAATGATTGATTGAAGGAGAAAAAAAACCTCGGGAGAAACCAGGCTCAGCCGGGAGGGCCAGATCCCCTCTGACGTGTCATAGCTGCACTCAGTGACCCCGACAAAGTCACAGAGCAAACATCAACGAGGAAGAGGGAGAGCCCACCGCCCGCGACCCAGGTCATCCCACTCGCTGAAACCATGCACGTCCAGCCCGGTCCCACTCCACGATCGACACCAGAAAACAGAGGAACAACCAGGGAAAATAGTAATGGCATATTGGAACCTTATTCCTCTGCTGTCTGACATCGACCACAAAACAAAACCAGACCAAATAAGATTGTGGTACGATGTTCTATAATTAAACAGATACACACTCTAAACAACAACACACCAGTATCATGATCAATAATGACATTAAAAAACACATGTCCCAACTGAAAACATCAACAAAAGGCGCCCAGCGAAGCCCTGCTCATTAGCTATGCAAGCGACAGCCAATGGGAAGTCGCCAAAGTCAGATCGCGCAAAACGATCATAATTCCTATCTTGCTCGTATTATTTTCGCAAACAATCACACAATACCCTATTTTGACATTATAACGTACAATGTGGAGGAGTCTGGAGACGTGAATGTGAGCCTGGAGCTTCATAAACATATATCAGCACTGAAATGAATAGGTCGACACTTCGCATGTTTGTTTGTTTGTTTGTTTGTTTGCTTGCTTGTTTGTTTGTTTGTTTTGTTTTTAATAAACCGTCTTTTGATGTGACACGGGAAAGATTAAGACAATGTCTCTATCGAAAAAGAAAAAAGCACGATCGCAGCGTCCTGTGCCGTTCAGAGCGCGTCTCTGTCCTGCCTGCCTGCCTGCACGAGCACGAGCACGAGCACCCGAAACGTGTGACGTCACTCGCCAAACGCTATTTATACTGCGAATATACACGGAGGTTTCGAAGACGGTGTGGTTCAAAATAATTTCTGAAACCTTTAAAGTCGACATTTGCGGGTCCGACATGGTTCATTATACACACTATTGCCCAAAACGGAACTCGAGAGACGAAAGTTATTCGATGGACAACTGAAAACATCAACAAAAGGCGCCCAGCGAAGCCCTGCTCATTAGCTATGCAAGCGACAGCCAATGGGAAGTCGCCAAAGTCAGATCGCGCAAAACGATCATAATTCCTATCTTGTTCGTATTATTTTCGCAAACAATCACACAATACCCTATTTTGACATTATAACGTACAATGTTAAGGAGTCTGGAGACGTGAATGTGAGCCTGGAGCTTCATAAACATATGTCAGCACTGAAATGAATGGGTCGACACTTCGCTTGTTTGTTTGTTTGTTTGTTTTGTTTTTAATAAACCGTCTTTTGATGTGACACGGGAAAGATTAATTCAATTCAATTCAATTCAAGTTTATTTATATAGCGCTTTTCACAATGTGCATTGTTCCAAAGCAGCTTTACAGAAGCAAAATAAGAAAACACAGCACAGTGCATAGTGTTTATAGAACAAGCAAGATCATTCTAATAGATAATATCTCAAATAAATAAATAGATAAATAGATGCAGTCTCCCGGTGAGCAAGCCAACACTGCCCTGCTGTGGCGAGGAACCAAAACTCCCTTATTGATTGGTGGAGAAAAAAACCTCGGGAGAAACCAGGCCCAGCCGGGAGGGCCAGATCCCCTCTGACGTGTCATAGCTGCTCTCAGTGACCCCGACCAAGTCACCGAGCAACATCCCCGAGGAAGGGGGGGAGCCCACCGCCCGCGACCCAGGCAATCCCACTCGCCGAAACCATGCACGTCCAGCCCGGTCCCACTCCGCGATCGACACCAGAAAAACAGAGGAACAACCAGAGAAAATAGTAATGGCATATTGGAACATTATTCCTCTGCTGTCTGACATCGACCACAAAGCAAGACCATCCAGACCCACACAGCCCCAACAAATAGAATCCCCCCAACCACAACCAACGACCCCCCCCCCCCCCCCCTCTTACGAACATCAGCCCAGCAACCCCCAATCAGGGCCACTGAACTCAGCTATAACTTCAAACTGCTGACATGTGATGTAGTTTAGCATTTAATACCAAGCATTGTAACTTTTAGCATTAATTTGACAAGTATTCCGTCTTTGCTCTCGGTTGGGGATAGAATGGTCTGAGCTGGGATGGTCGCCTTTCTCTTGGGTGGAAATGGAGTTGCCTTAGATGGAGCTGGGATGGTCAGTCAGTCCGCAGCTGGCGTAGTCTCTAAGTCGGGATGGGCATATGATGTCCATCTGGGCCTGGCAGAGCTTTCCCTACCTCGAGATGGGCATCCCGAGGCGAAGGCAGAAAGAAAATAATTAGCGTAGCCGCTGTTCATTTACTATGCATTAGTGAAAGCTTGGGTGAAAAGATGTGTCTTTAATCTAGATTTAAATTGGGAGAGTGTGTCTGATCCTCGAATAGTATCGGGAAGGCTATTCCAGAGTTTAGGTGCTACGTATGAGAAAGCTCGACCCCCTTTTGTAGATTTAGTTATTCTAGGTGTTATCAAAAGTCCTGAGTTTTGCGATCTTAGAGAGCGTGATGGGTTGTAATGTGATAGAAGCTCAGTTAAGTAAGTAGGGGCTAAACCCTTTAAGGCTTTATAAGTAATTAAAAGAATTTTAAAATCAATACGATACCTAATGGGCAACCAGTGAAGAGATGATAAAATTGGGGTAATATGATCGTATTTTCTTGACCTGGTTAGGACTCTGGCGGCTGCATTTTGGACTAACTGTAGTTTGTTATTGAAGATGCAGGACAACCACTAAGAAGAGCATTACAGTAGTCAAGTCTTGAGGTCACAAATGCATGAATAAGAGTTTCTGCGTCAGCAGCACAAAACATTTCGTAATTTGGCAACATTTCGAAGGTGGAAGAAGGCTGTTTTTGTGACATTTGAGATATGATTTTTAAATGACAGGTTGCTGTCTAATATAACGCCTAGGTCTTTAACTGTATTTGTCGCAGTAACAGTGCAGCCTTCGATTTGTAGGTTATAATCTGATATATTCTGTTTACGAGTCTTTGGTGCTATAAGTAATATTTCTGTTTTGTTAGAGTTTAAAAGAAGGAAATTACTAGTCATCCAATGTTTCATATCTTTGATACACTCTGCCAGTTTGGATAGCTTGAAGGAATCATCTGGTCTTGAAGAGATATATAGCTGAGTATCATCTGCATAACAGTGGAAGCTAATTCCATGTTTTCTAATAATGTTGCCCAGGGGCAGCATGTATATGGAGAAAAGCAAGGGTCCTAAAACCGATCCCTGAGGTAATCCATAGTTTACTTGCGTTAGATTAGACGATTCCCCATTTAAATGGACATATTGATATCGGTCAGATAAGTAAGATCGGAACCATTTTAGTGCCTGTCCCTGAATACCGGTATAATTTTGTAAACGATCTAAAAGTATTTTATGGTCTACAGTATCGAACGCAGCACTAAGGTCAAGCAGGACTAGGAGTGAGATGTTACCTTTATCAGATGCCATAAGTAGATCGTTTGTAATTTTAACGAGCGCAGTTTCGGTGCTATGATGCGGTCTAAAGCCAGACTGAAATTTTTCGTGCATGTCATTATTTTGTAGGAAAGAGCACAACTGAGTGGACACTACTTTTTCTAGTATTTTAGACAAGTACGGGAGATTTGAAATCGGTCTATAGCTTCCAAGTTCACTGGGGTCTAAGTTTGTTTTTTTGATAAGAGGCTTAATCACAGCCAGCTTAAAGGGTCCTGGGACATGGCCTAGATTAATTGACGAGTTGATAATGTTATAAATGGGCTCAATTGCAACAGGTAGTAACTCTTTTAGTAATTTAGTTGGAATGGGATCTAATAAGCATGTTGTCGGTTTGGATGTTGCAATAAGTTTAATTAAATCTTCCTGTTTTATAGGTGAAAAACACTGTAACTTTTCTTTTTGGGTGATGGTTGGTACTAATTCATCAGACACACTTGGAGGTTGGATTTTAACTACGTCGTCTCGTATTTTTTCGATTTTTTCTGTAAAAAATGTCATGAATTCATTGCTACCAAGGTGTGGCGGAATAGCCAGGTCAGGAGAAGTCTGTTTGTTTGTTAGTTTAGCAATTGTACTAAATAAAAACCTTGGATTGTTTTTATTAGTTTCTATGAGGTTACGGAGGTGCTCGGCTTTTGAGGCTTTTAGTGCCTTTTTATAACAGTTTGCACTCTCTATCCACGCAATTTTAAAGACCTCTAAATGGGTTTGTTTCCATTTTCGTTCCAGTTTACGCGTTTCTCTTTTTAGGCCGCGAGTGGTGCTATTGTACCATGGTATTTGTACTTTGATCTTCTCGTTAATCTTTTTTGACTTCATAGGCGCGACCGCTTCTAATGTATTAGAGAAAATAGTTCCCATGTTGCTGGTCATGTCATCGAGCGATACTGTATTAATTGACAAAGTTATTAAAGGAGTCAGATCTGGCAGATTCTTAACGAAACTATCTTTAACTAACGAAACTAACGAGTTATACGACTGATTTCTGCAGTGCGCAGTGTACATGTTATAAGATGGTGATCAGTGACATCGTCGCTTTGAGGTATAATATCGATATTGGTTAGATCGGCTCCGTGAGATATAATCAAGTCTAGAGTATGATTAAGTCTATGAGTGACATTGTATTAAGACAATGTCTCTATCGAAAAAGAAAAAAGCACGATCGCAGCGTCCTGTGCCGTTCAGAGCGCGTCTCTGTCCTGCCTGCCAGCCTGCCTGCCTGCCTGCACGAGCACGAGCACCCGAAGCGTGTGACGTCACTCGCCAAACGCTATTTATACTGCGAATATAACACGGAGGTTTCGAAGACGGTGAGGTTCAAAATAATTTCTGAAACCTTTAAAGTCGACATTTGCGGGTCCGACATGGTTCATTATACACACTATTGCCCAAAACGGAACTCGAGAGACGAAAGTTATTCGATGGACAACTGAAAACATCAACAAAAGGCGCCCAGCGAAGCCCTGCTCATTAGCTATGCAAGCGACAGCCAATGGGAAGTCGCCAAAGTCAGATCGCGCAAAACGATCATAATTCCTATCTTGTTCGTATTATTTTCGCAAACAATCACACAATACCCTATTTTGACATTATAACGTACAATGTGGAGGAGTCTGGAGACGTGAATGTGAGCCTGGAGCTTCATAAACATATGTCAGCACTGAAATGAATGGGTCGACACTTCGCTTGTTTGTTTGTTTGTTTGCTTGCTTGTTTGTTTTGTTTTGTTTTTAATAAACCGTCTTTTGATATGACACGGGAAAGATTAAGAGGACAATGTCTCTATCGAAAAAGAAAAAGCACGATCGCAGCGTCCTGTGCCGTTCAAAGCGCGTCTCTGTCCTGCCTGCCAGCCTGCCTGCCTGCCTGCACGCACGAGCACCCGAAGCGTGTGACGTCACTCGCCAAACGCTATTTATACTGCGAATATAACACGGAGGTTTCGAAGACGGTGAGGTTCAAAATAATTTCTGAAACCTTTAAAGTCGACATTTGCGGGTCCGACATGGTTCATTATACACACTATTGCCCAAAACGGAACTCGAGAGACGAAAGTTATTCGATGGACAACTGAAAACATCAACAAAAGGCGCCCAGCGAAGCCCTGCTCATTAGCTATGCAAGCGACAGCCAATGGGAAGTCGCCAAAGTCAGATCGCGCAAAACGATCATAATTCCTATCTTGCTCGTATTATTTTCGCAAACAATCACACAATACCCTATTTTGACATTATAACGTACAATGTGGAGGAGTCTGGAGACGTGAATGTGAGCCTGGAGCTTCATAAACATATCAGCACTGAAATGAATGGGTCGACACTTCGCTTGTTTGTTTGTTTGTTTGTTTGTGTTGTTTGTTTTGTTTTTAATAAACCGTCTTTTGATATGACACGGGAAAGATTAAGAGGACAATGTCTCTATCGAAAAAGAAAAAGCACGATCGCAGCGTCCTGTGCCGTTCAAAGCGCGTCTCTGTCCTGCCTGCCTGCCAGCACGAGCACGAGCACCCGAAGCGTGTGACGTCACTCGCCAAACGCTATTTATACTGCGAATATAACACGGAGGTTTCGAAGACGGTGAGGTTCAAAATAATTTCTGAAACCTTTAAAGTCGACATTTGCGGGTCCGACATGGTTCATTATACACACTATTGCCCAAAACGGAACTCGAGAGACGAAAGTTATTCGATGGACAACTGAAAACATCAACAAAAGGCGCCCAGCGAAGCCCTGCTCATTAGCTATGCAAGCGACAGCCAATGGGAAGTCGCCAAAGTCAGATCGCGCAAAACGATCATAATTCCTATCTTGTTCGTATTATTTTCGCAAACAATCACACAATACCCTATTTTGACATTATAACGTACAATGTTAAGGAGTCTGGAGACGTGAATGTGAGCCTGGAGCTTCATAAACATATGTCAGCACTGAAATGAATGGGTCGACACTTCGCTTGTTTGTTTGTTTGCTTGCTTGTTTGTTTGTTTGTTTGTTTGTTTTTAATAAACCGTCTTTTGATATGACACGGGAAAGATTAAGAGGACAATGTCTCTATCGAAAAAGAAAAAGCACGATCGCAGCGTCCTGTGCCGTTCAAAGCGCGTCTCTGTCCTGCCTGCCTGCCTGCCTGCCAGCACGAGCACGAGCACCCGAAGCGTGTGACGTCACTCGCCAAACGCTATTTATACTGCGAATATACCACGGAGGTTTCGAAGACGGTGTGGTTCAAAATAATTTCTGAAACCTTTAAAGTCGACATTTGCGGGTCCGACATGGTTCTTTATATACACTATTGCCCAAAACGGAACTCGAGAGACGAAAGTTATTCGATGGACAACTGAAACATCCCCAAAGGCGCCAGCGAAGCCCTGCTCATTAGCTATGCAAGCGACAGCCAATGGGAAGTCGCCAAAGTCAGATCGCGCAAAACGATCATAATTCCTATCTTGTTCGTATTATTTTCGCAAACAATCACACAATACCCTATTTTGACATTATAACGTACAATGTGGAGGAGTCTGGAGACGTGAATGTGAGCCTGGAGCTTCATAAACATATATCAGCACTGAAATGAATAGGTCGACACTTCGCTTGCTTGTTTGTTTGCTTGCTTGCTTGTTTGTTTGATTGTTTGTTTTGTTTTTAATAAACCGTCTTTTGATATGACACGGGAAAGATTAAGAGGACAATGTCTCTATCGAAAAAGGAAAAGCACGATCGCAGCGTCCTGTGCCGTTCAAAGCGCGTCTCTGTCCTGCCTGCCAGCACGAGCACGAGCACCCGAAGCGTGTGACGTCACTCGCCAAACGCTATTTATACTGCGAATATACCACGGAGGTTTCGAAGACGGTGAGGTTCAAAATAATTTCTGAAACCTTTAAAGTCGACATTTGCGGGTCCGACATGGTTCTTTATACACACTATTGCCCAAAACGGAACTCGAGAGACGAAAGTTATTCGATGGACAACTGAAAACATCCCCAAACGGCGGCCAGCGAAGACCTGCTCATTAGCTATGCAAGCGACAGCCAATGGGAAGTCGCCAAAGTCAGATCGCGCAAAACGATCATAATTCCTATCTTGCTCGTATTATTTTCGCAAACAATCACACAATACCCTATTTTGACATTATAACGTACAATGTTAAGGAGTCTGGAGACGTGAATGTGAGCCTGGAGCTTCATAAACATATGTCTGCACTGAAATGAATGGGTCGACACTTCGCTTGTTTGTTTGTTTGTTTGTTTGTTTGTTTTGTTTTTAATAAACCGTCTTTTGATATGACACGGGAAAGATTAAGAGGACAATGTCTCTATCGAAAAAGAAAAAGCACGATCGCAGCGTCCTGTGCCGTTCAAAGCGCGTCTCTGTCCTGCCTGCCAGCACGAGCACGAGCACCCGAAGCGTGTGAATGTGAGCCTGGAGCTTCATAAACATATGTCAGCACTGAAATGAATGGGTCGACACTTCGCTTGTTTGTTTGCTTGTTTGTTTTGTTTTTAATAAACCGTCTTTTGATATGACACGGGAAAGATTAAGAGGACAATGTCTCTATCGAAAAAGCACGATCGCAGCGTCCTGTGCCGTTCAAAGCGCGTCTCTGTCCTGCCTGCCAGCACGAGCACGAGCACGAGCACCCGAAGCGTGTGACGTCACTCGCCACACGCTATTTATACTGCGGAAAGACCACGGTGGTTTCGAAGAAGGTGAGGTCCAAAATAATATCGAGTAATAAATAATATTTGAAGCACTTTGAATTACCTTTGTGTATGAAATGTACTATATAAATGAACTTATTGCCTATAACTTTTGACTATACAAGTAAATATAATTTATAAGTAAATATACTGTACCAAATCAAAAAAAAAAGGAAGGAAGAGAATCATTTATGCCCAAACTTTTATTTTCAATCACTTATAGCCAACTTTCATTAATTATCCGATTAATTCACCCTTTTAGTTATTTGCAAGCGCAACATTAAACGTATATGAATAAAACTTTGTTTATATAGTGCAAGAGAACCGAAAACATACATACAGTAAAAAAAACTATTATACATTATTAAACCTTTTTAGTTATTTTAAAGTGCAACAGAACAGAAAACATGCATAAATGTAACTATTATAAATGAATAATAATCTTTCTTTTAGCTATTATCAAAGGAACAGTACACCCCAAAATGAAAATGATTTCATCATTCACTCACCCTCATGTGATTTTAAACATGTATGACAGGAGCAAAAAATATTTTGAAGAACGTTGGTAACAGGAAACCATTGGTCGCCATTGAATTGCTTTTGTGCACAAACAAAATAAGTGAACGGGGACCAAGGATTTTTGTTAACCAATTCTTTGAGTTCTTCTTTTTCCAAACACACATTTTTAAACTGGTTTGAAATTACAAGAGGGTAAGTCATCTCATTTTTTTTTTTGGGGGGGGGAGCTCTTTTAACACAACAACAAAAAAAAAAACATTACACATAAAAACACCTATGTCCATGGCTCGTGGGGTAGTGGGCACTAGCCAGGTGTCCATGACACATGGGAGGGGTTGAGGAACAGGGGTGGTGGGCAATGCTTTGCGGAGTTACTTTTTATAATATTCTCCAACCACTGCCTCCTTTGGGAGCAGAGCAGAGAGTCAGCAGCCACAGACAAGCGACTAGGCAGTTTCAGTCCCTGCATCGCCACTGCATTGTCCTGACTGTGAGGACGGAGCAGCCATGGTGGAAAAGTCAGCTGGCTGGGAGGTGGAGAGAGACTCAGCAGAGGACAGAAAGCGGGAGGAAACAGAGAAGCTCGGTTCATCTGAGAGACTTGACACAGTAATATCAAGGGTTTGGTCTTCGCTGAAACCCTCATCTTCCTCGTACTCTCCTTCATCCACATCCTCAAGCATGTTCTCTGTCTCCTCTGAGTCGGGATCCACCACAAGCGGCTGTCCAGTCGGACTCAAAAGGTAGTCAACACCAAGCAGCTCTCCTATGAAAAATGACATACACGACTAATTATATTGAAACTATTCGATATAGATAGAATGCAATTGTAATTCGACTTCTGTATTTGCAATTAGAATAATACATGTAAATACTTAAAGGGATAGTCACCCAAAAATGAAATTGTGTCATCATTTACTCACCCTCAGGTTTGTTCCAAACCTGTATAAATTCCTTTGTTCTGCAAAACACAAAGAAAGATGTTTGGAAGAATGTCAGTAACCAAACAGTAGGGAAAATAAATACTATGGGAGTGAATAAGCTCTGTTTGGTTACTTCTTACAGGGTGAGTAAATAATGACAGAATTTATTTATTTTGGGGTGAACTATCCCATTTATTTTGCTATCCTCACTTACATAAATTAACTATAGTGTCCTACACCTACTGGTAAAATAGTATTTGGTTAGAACATTAGAAACCCACAAACCAAAAGTATTAGGTAGCTAGAAAACGCTAAAACATACCCGTGTATTTGGCAGGTGACCTGAAAGTTGGCACAAAAGCCCAGCCAAACACCTTCAAGCTCTGTATCCCCAGAGTAGGTGAGAAGGACCGCTGGCTTGCTGGTCACTGCTGAAGTCGCCCGATCCTGATTCCACCTGTTCAAGCCTTCCAGGAGGTAGAGCTGGAAATTCAGTGCATTGGCACTGGTTCCTAGAAAAAAAAAATGGAACAAAAGAAAACAACATGACTTTCTTTTTGAATAATACATATGTAGCCCTATGGAAAAAAAAAGAAAAGATTATTTCCATAAGCCACTATTTTTAGTTTGGTTATTTTCCTTAAAATGTACATTTCATGTTGTTAAGAATGTTTATATTCTGTTTATATGGTTATATATTAAGTTTGTTGGAAAATGCACTTATCCGTGAGAGTGTCCAATCAGGAGCGGGGTGAAAGGTGATAAAGGCGGAAGAGAAAGGAGAGAGAAAAACGAACAGAGACACGTGAAGATTGGTGCGGTGACCGATCGGAGATAAAAGTTGGTAAAACCCCAAGTTTATTGTTTGATAATGTAAGGGACATTGTATACTGCGCGAAAGTGAGTTACATACATTTAAATAAGTTACAGTGTGATAGTTCACGTCGGGGACTTTGCGGTTATATGTAGCACCACGAGGAGAAAGTGTGGACGGCTATTATTACGCGCGAGCTAAGAGGACTTTGCCAGCGAGTAGCCTGCTCGGTTGCTGTGTTGAGTGCATAGCCTGCAAAGCCTAATCTTTGAGGAAGAGACTGTGAAGGTTCGGAGGGATTATTCAACGCTGTTTGAGCATTGGAAGCATCGTGTTCCGGAGTGTTGAAGGACGACGCGGCGACTCATCAGTGCGGTTGAGTGAGTTTTATTTTGTTTGTTGCGCCGAGGCGTGAAGCGACCATGTTGTTTTTAGGTCTCAACGATCTCAAGCTACACAACAGGCCTGCTACGAGTATTCATTTGACGATCAGGGTATTCATTTTGGTTATTAATGTTTATGGCCATTTAGTCATTTGCCGGCATTATATTTAGAATTTTCAGTTGGTTAATTTGGGGAATTTAATGTGATTTGAAGATTGTGATTATTTGAATTTGTTTATTTGAATCTAATTGTACATTGGTGAATATTTTATATTTTCTTTAAGTAAATAGTTCATAACTATTTCCTGTGAAGATTGTCTTATATTTTGGGTTTACATATATTCATATGGGTGATATATCTCCCGTAAATACTATCCTTTATTGTATAATAATTTGGTTTAGAGGGAACATAATTAATTGTGTTAAAGTAACATAGTAATTTTTTCCCGTCAAAGTAATATTATATTGAGGGCAGTCTGGTAATTTAAGTAAAGTGACTATTAGGACTGACAGTAAACATATAGTGCTAAATTAGTAATTTTAACTCAGTGCATTAATTAATACAGAAAGAGAGATCTTTCGCCAGGTAGGAATTCGGGGAGCGCACTTCAATAAAAATAGCTAAGACACGCTAAGGGGGCGCTACACATAAATTATAAAAATATCAAACATTATGTGAGAAACCAACCTGGAATGAACCTGTTTAAGTGGCAGTGGAAAGACTCCAGGGATGTGGACCCTCTGGCACAGCGATACCTGGTCAGGGTGACCCCCCGCCTTTGAGGTGGTGCCGACCTCAGTGTTGAGTGGCACTCCTGGAATGTCCTGAATGCACCTGACATGCCGTTTCTGCACACGCCAGATGTGCTCCATGCGCACCTCATCCAGCAGTGGCACACCCATAAGGTCTCTCCCATTTGCCCCGCCCAGCTCCTGCAGCAGCTTCTCGATGAGGCGTATTGTGGCCTCCTCATCCGCGTGTCCTCCTGCGGCAGTAAAGGCTGAGCTGATTTTTACTGATGCTCCTGTCCACCAGGTGGTCAGTAATAGCTGGTGCACCCCCCTGCATCAGCTGTCGTCTTTTTCGCCTGCCGCAACAGGCTGATGTCTCCTGAACCCCCCTCAAAGATGCAGGCGGACGGACATCCCGTGAAGGTGGGGTAGAGGGATGGGCGTCGGTGGTGCAGCCGTCAGCCATCCTCCTCATAAGTGCCAGATGTCCAGCCGTATGTGGAGGTCTGGCCACTTCCAAAACCTGGTCTGCAGCTTGCTGGTTGCCCCCTCATGCACGCAACAGTTACAGTCCACGTACAGCAGGACTGGGGGCAGAATGGCTGCCTGGCGGTACCGCTCCATGACCCCTGCAACCATCCTGTCCAGTCCTGGCCCCTCCTGCACCGACAGGACACTGGTCAGTATCTGTCCGACCTCGTTGCCAATGGAGGTTACCCAGAGTGCTGTCCCCCGTCCATGGCCAGCCAGCTTCTTTGTGATCTGATATTTACAAACGTTAATCTTTTTTGACTTCATAGGCGCGACCGCTTCTAATGTATTAGAGAAAATAGTTCCCATGTTGCTGGTCATGTCATCGAGCGATACTGTATTAATTGACAAAGTTATTAAGGAGTCAGATCTGGCAGATTCTTAACGAAACTATCTTTAACTAACGAAACTAACGAGTTATACGACTGATTTCTGCAGTGCGCAGTGTACATGTTATAAGATGGTGATCAGTGACATCGTCGCTTTGAGGTATAATATCGATATTGGTTAGATCGGCTCCGTGAGATATAATCAAGTCTAGAGTATGATTAAGTCTATGAGTGACATTGTATTAAGACAATGTCTCTATCGAAAAAGAAAAAGCACGATCGCAGCGTCCTGTGCCGTTCAAGAGCGCGTCTCTGTCCTGCCTGCCAGCCTGCCTGCCTGCCTGCACGAGCACGAGCACCCGAAGCGTGTGACGTCACTCGCCAAACGCTATTTATACTGCGAATATAACACGGAGGTTTCGAAGACGGTGAGGTTCAAAATAATTTCTGAAACCTTTAAAGTCGACATTTGCGGGTCCGACATGGTTCATTATACACACTATTGCCCAAAACGGAACTCGAGAGACGAAAGTTATTCGATGGACAACTGAAACATCCCCAAACGGCGGCCAGCGAAGACCTGCTCATTAGCTATGCAAGCGACAGCCAATGGGAAGTCGCCAAAGTCAGATCGCGCAAAACGATCATAATTCCTATCTTGTTCGTATTATTTTCGCAAACAATCACACAATACCCTATTTTGACATTATAACGTACAATGTGGAGGAGTCTGGAGACGTGAATGTGAGCCTGGAGCTTCATAAACATATATCAGCACTGAAATGAATGGGTCGACACTTCGCATGTTTGTTTGTTTGTTTGTTTGTTTGCTTGCTTGTTTGTTTGTTTGTTTTGTTTTTAATAAACCGTCTTTTGATATGACACGGGAAAGATTAAGAGGACAATGTCTCTATCGAAAAAGAAAAAGAAAAAGCACGATCGCAGCGTCCTGTGCCGTTCAGAGCGCGTCTCTGTCCTGCCTGCCAGCCTGCCTGCCTGCCTGCACGAGCACGAGCACCCGAAGCGTGTGACGTCACTCGCCAAACGCTATTTATACTGCGAATATACCACGGAGGTTTCGAAGACGGTGAGGTTCAAAATAATTTCTGAAACCTTTAAAGTCGACATTTGCGGGTCCGACATGGTTCATTATACACACTATTGCCCAAAACGGAACTCGAGAGACGAAAGTTATTCGATGGACAACTGAAAACATCCCCAAAGGCGCCCAGCGAAGCCCTGCTCATTAGCTATGCAAGCGACAGCCAATGGGAAGTCGCCAAAGTCAGATCGCGCAAAACGATCATAATTCCTATCTTGCTCGTATTATTTTCGCAAACAATCACACAATACCCTATTTTGACATTATAACGTACAATGTTGAGGAGTCTGGAGACGTGAATGTGAGCCTGGAGCTTCATAAACATATGTCAGCACTGAAATGAATGGGTCGACACTTCGCTTGTTTGTTTGTTTGTTTGTTTGTTTTTGTTTTTTAAACCGTCTTTTGATATGACACGGGAAAGATTAAGAGGACAATGTCTCTATCGAAAAAGCACGATCGCAGCGTCCTGTGCCGTTCAAAGCGCGTCTCTGTCCTGCCTGCCAGCACGAGCACGAGCACGAGCACCCGAAGCGTGTGACGTCACTCGCCACACGCTATTTATACTGCGGAAAGACCACGGTGGTTTCGAAGAAGGTGAGGTCCAAAATAATATCGAGTAATAAATAATATTTGAAGCACTTTGAATTACCTTTGTGTATGAAATGTACTATATAAATGAACTTATTGCCTATAACTTTTGACTATACAAGTAAATATAATTTATAAGTAAATATACTGTACCAAATCAAAAAAAAAAGGAAGGAAGAGAATCATTTATGCCCAAACTTTTATTTTCAATCACTTATAGCCAACTTTCATTAATTATCCGATTAATTCACCCTTTTAGTTATTTGCAAGCGCAACATTAAACGTATATGAATAAAACTTTGTTTATATAGTGCAAGAGAACCGAAAACATACATACAGTAAAAAAAACTATTATACATTATTAAACCTTTTTAGTTATTTTAAAGTGCAACAGAACAGAAAACATGCATAAATGTAACTATTATAAATGAATAATAATCTTTCTTTTAGCTATTATCAAAGGAACAGTACACCCCAAAATGAAAATGATTTCATCATTCACTCACCCTCATGTGATTTTAAACATGTATGACAGGAGCAAAAAATATTTTGAAGAACGTTGGTAACAGGAAACCATTGGTCGCCATTGAATTGCTTTTGTGCACAAACAAAATAAGTGAACGGGGACCAAGGATTTTTGTTAACCAATTTCTTTGAGTTCTTTCTTTTCCAAAACACATTTTTAAACTGGTTTGAAATTACAAGAGGGTAAGTCATCTCATTTTTTTTTTGGGGGGGGGAGCTTTTAACACAACAGAACAAAAAAAAAACATTACACATAAAAAACACTATGTCCATGGCTCGTGGGGTAGTGGGCACTAGCCAGGTGTCCATGACACATGGGAGGGGTTGAGGAACAGGGGTGGTGGGCAATGCTTTGCGGAGTTACTTTTTATAATATTCTCCAACCACTGCCTCCTTTGGGAGCAGAGCAGAGAGTCAGCAGCCACAGACAAGCGACTAGGCAGTTTCAGTCCCTGCATCGCCACTGCATTGTCCTGACTGTGAGGACGGAGCAGCCATGGTGGAAAAGTCAGCTGGCTGGGAGGTGGAGAGAGACTCAGCAGAGGACAGAAAGCGGGAGGAAACAGAGAAGCTCGGTTCATCTGAGAGACTTGACACAGTAATATCAAGGGTTTGGTCTTCGCTGAAACCCTCATCTTCCTCGTACTCTCCTTCATCCACATCCTCAAGCATGTTCTCTGTCTCCTCTGAGTCGGGATCCACCACAAGCGGCTGTCCAGTCGGACTCAAAAGGTAGTCAACACCAAGCAGCTCTCCTATGAAAAATGACATACACGACTAATTATATTGAAACTATTCGATATAGATAGAATGCAATTGTAATTCGACTTCTGTATTTGCAATTAGAATAATACATGTAAATACTTAAAGGGATAGTCACCCAAAAATGAAATTGTGTCATCATTTACTCACCCTCAGGTTTGTTCCAAACCTGTATAAATTCCTTTGTTCTGCAAAACACAAAGAAAGATGTTTGGAAGAATGTCAGTAACCAAACAGTAGGGAAAATAAATACTATGGGAGTGAATAAGCTCTGTTTGGTTACTTCTTACAGGGTGAGTAAATAATGACAGAATTTATTTATTTTGGGGTGAACTATCCCATTTATTTTGCTATCCTCACTTACATAAATTAACTATAGTGTCCTACACCTACTGGTAAAATAGTATTTGGTTAGAACATTAGAAACCCACAAACCAAAAGTATTAGGTAGCTAGAAAACGCTAAAACATACCCGTGTATTTGGCAGGTGACCTGAAAGTTGGCACAAAAGCCCAGCCAAACCTTCAAGCTCTGTATCCCCAGAGTAGGTGAGAAGGACCGCTGGCTTGCTGGTCACTGCTGAAGTCGCCCGATCCTGATTCCACCTGTTCAAGCCTTCCAGGAGGTAGAGCTGGAAATTCAGTGCATTGGCACTGGTTCCTAGAAAAAAAAAATGGAACAAAGAAAACAACATGACTTTCTTTTTGAATAATACATATGTAGCCCTATGGAAAAAAAAAGAAAAGATTATTTCCATAAGCCACTATTTTTAGTTTGGTTATTTTCCTTAAAATGTACATTTCATGTTGTTAAGAATGTTTATATTCTGTTTATATGGTTAATATATTAAGTTTGTTGGAAAATGCACTTATCCGTGAGAGTGTCCAATCAGGAGCGGGGGTGAAAGGTGATAAAAGGCGGAAGAGAAAGGAGAGAGAAAAACGAACAGAGACACGTGAAGATTGTGCGGTGACCGATCGGAGATAAAAGTTGGTAAAACCCCAAGTTTATTGTTTGATAATGTAAGGGACATTGTATACTGCGCGAAGAGTGAGTTACATACATTTAAATAAGTTACAGTGTGATAGTTCACGTCGGGGACTTTGCGGTTATATGTAGCACCACGAGGAGGAAAGTGTGGACGGCTAATTATTACGCGCGAGCTAAGAGGACTTTGCCAGCGAGTAGCCTGCTCGGTTGCTGTGTTGAGTGCATAGCCTGCAAAGCCTAATCTTTGAGGAAGAGACTGTGAAGGTTCGGAGGGATTATTCAACGCTGTTTGAGCATTGGAAGCATCGTGTTCCGGAGTGTTGAAGGACGACGCGGCGACTCATCAGTGGGGTTGAGTGAGTTTTATTTGTTTGTTGCGCCGAGGCGTGAAGCGGACCATGTTGTTTTAGGTCTCAACGATCTCAAGCTACACAACAGGCCTGCTACGAGTATTCATTTGACTATCAGGGTATTCATTTTGGTTATTAATGTTTATGGCCATTTAGTCATTTGCCGGCATTATATTTAGAATTTCAGTTGGTTAATTTGGGGAATTTAATGTGATTTGAAGATTGTGATTATTTGAATTTGTTTATTTGAATCTAATTGTACATTGGTGAATATTTTATATTTCTTTAAGTAAATAGTTCATAACTATTTCCTGTGAAGATTGTCTTTATATTTTGGGTTTACATATATTCATATGGGTGATATATCTCCGTAAATACTATCCTTTATTGTATAATAATTTGGTTTAGAGGGAACATAATTAATTGTGTTAAAGTAACATAGTAATTATTTTCCCGTCAAAGTAATATTATATTGAGGGCAGTCTGGTAATTTAAGTAAAGTGACTATTAGGACTGACAGTAAACATATAGTGCTAAATTAGTAATTTAACTCAGTGCATTAATTAATAACAGAAAGAGAGATCTTTCGCCAGGTAGGAATTCGGGGAGCGCACTTCAATAAAAATAGCTAAGACACGCTAAGGGGGCGCTACACATAAATTATAAAAATATCAAACATTATGTGAGAAACCAACCTGGAATGAACCTGTTTAAGTGGCAGTGGAAAGACTCCAGGATGTGGACCCTCTGGCACAGCGATACCTGGTCAGGGTGACCCCCCGCCTTTGAGGTGGTGCCGACCTCAGTGTTGAGTGGCACTCCTGGAATGTCCTGAATGCACCTGACATGCCGTTTCTGCACACGCCAGATGTGCTCCATGCGCACCTCATCCAGCAGTGGCACACCCATAAGGTCTCTCCCCATTTGCCCCGCCCAGCTCCTGCAGCAGCTTCTCGATGAGGCGTATTGTGGCCTCCTCATCCGCGTGTCCTCCTGCGGCAGTAAAGGGCTGAGCTGATTTTTTACTGATGCTCCTGTCCACCAGGTGGTCAGTAATAGCTGGTGCACCCTCCTGCATCAGCTGTCGTCTTTTCGCCTGCCGCAACAGGCTGATGTCTCCTGAACCCCCTCAAAGATGCAGGCGGACGGACATCCCGTGAAGGTGGGGTAGAGGGGATGGGCGTCGGTGGTGCAGCCGTCAGCCAGCCTCCTCATAAAGTGCCAGATGTCCAGCCGTATGTGGAGGTCTGGCCACTTCCAAAACCTGGTCTGCAGCTTGCTGGTTGCCCCCTCATGCACGCAACAGTTACAGTCCACGTACAGCAGGACTGGGGGCAGAATGGCTGCCTGGCGGTACCGCTCCATGACACCTGCAACCATCCTGTCCAGTCCTGGCCCCTCCTGCACCGACAGGACACTGGTCAGTATCTGTCCGACCTCGTTGCCAATGGAGGTTACCCAGAGTGCTGTCCCCCGTCCATGGCCAGCCAGCTTCTTTGTGATCTGATATTACAAACGTTAATCTTTTTGACTTCATAGGCGCGACCGCTTCTATGTATTAGAGAAAATAGTTCCCATGTTGCTGGTCATGTCATCGAGCGATACTGTATTAATTGACAAAGTTATTAAAGGAGTCAGATCTGGCAGATTCTTAACGAAACTATCTTTAACTAACGAAACTAACGAGTTATACGACTGATTTCTGCAGTGCGCAGTGTACATGTTATAAGATGGTGATCAGTGACATCGTCGCTTTGAGGTATAATATCGATATTGGTTAGATCGGCTCCGTGAGATATAATCAAGTCTAGAGTATGATTAAGTCTATGAGTGACATTGTATTAAGACAATGTCTCTATCGAAAAGAAAAAAGCACGATCGCAGCGTCCTGTGCCGTTCAGAGCGCGCGTCTCTGTCCTGCCTGCCAGCCTGCCTGCCTGCCTGCACGAGCACGAGCACCCGAAGCGTGTGACGTCACTCGCCAAACGCTATTTATACTGCGAATATAACACGGAGGTTTCGAAGACGGTGAGGTTCAAAAATAATTTCTGAAACCTTTAAAGTCGACATTTGCGGGTCCGACATGGTTCATTATACACACTATTGCCCAAAACGGAACTCGAGAGACGAAAGTTATTCGATGGACAACTGAAACATCCCCAAACGGCGGCCAGCGAAGACCTGCTCATTAGCTATGCAAGCGACAGCCAATGGGAAGTCGCCAAAGTCAGATCGCGCAAAACGATCATAATTCCTATCTTGTTCGTATTATTTTCGCAAACAATCACACAATACCCTATTTGACATTATAACGTACAATGTGGAGGAGTCTGGAGACGTGAATGTGAGCCTGGAGCTTCATAAACATATATCAGCACTGAAATGAAGGTCGACACTTCGCATGTTTGTTTGTTTTGTTTGTTTGTTGCTTGTTGTTTGTTTGTTTGTTTTTAATAAACCGTCTTTTGATATGACACGGGAAAGATTAAGAGGACAATGTCTCTATCGAAAAAGAAAAAGCACGATCGCAGCGTCCTGTGCCGTTCAAGCGCGTCTCTGTCCTGCCTGCCAGCCTGCCTGCCTGCTGCACGAGCACGAGCACCCGAAGCGTGTGACGTCACTCGCCAAACGCTATTTATACTGCGAATATAACACGGAGGTTTCGAAGACGGTGAGGTTCAAAATAATTTCTGAAACCTTTAAAGTCGACATTTGCGGGTCCGACATGGTTCATTATACACACTATTGCCCAAAACGGAACTCGAGAGACGAAAGTTATTCGATGGACAACTGAAAACATCAACAAAAGGCGCCCAGCGAAGCCCTGCTCATTAGCTATGCAAGCGACAGCCAATGGGAAGTCGCCAAAGTCAGATCGCGCAAAACGATCATAATTCCTATCTTGTTCGTATTATTTTCGCAAACAATCACACAATACCCTATTTTGACATTATAACGTACAATGTGGAGGAGTCTGGAGACGTGAATGTGAGCCTGGAGCTTCATAAACATATGTCAGCACTGAAATGAATGGGTCGACACTTCGCTTGTTTGTTTGTTTGTTTGTTTGTTTGTTTGTTTTGTTTTTAATAAACCGTCTTTTGATATGACACGGGAAAGATTAAGAGGACAATGTCTCTATCGAAAAAGAAAAAGCACGATCGCAGCGTCCTGTGCCGTTCAAAGCGCGTCTCTGTCCTGCCTGCCAGCACGAGCACGAGCACGAGCACGAGCACCCGAAGCGTGTGACGTCACTCGCCAAACGCTATTTATACTGCGAATATAACACGGAGGTTTCGAAGACGGTGAGGTTCAAAATAATTTCTGAAACCTTTAAAGTCGACATTTGCGGGTCCGACATGGTTCATTATACACACTATTGCCCAAAACGGAACTCGAGAGACGAAAGTTATTCGATGGACAACTGAAAACATCAACAAAAGGCGCCCAGCGAAGCCCTGCTCATTAGCTATGCAAGCGACAGCCAATGGGAAGTCGCCAAAGTCAGATCGCGCAAAACGATCATAATTCCTATCTTGTTCGTATTATTTTCGCAAACAATCACACAATACCCTATTTTGACATTATAACGTACAATGTTAAGGAGTCTGGAGACGTGAATGTGAGCCTGGAGCTTCATAAACATATGTCAGCACTGAAATGAATGGGTCGACACTTCGCTTGTTTGTTTGTTTGCTTGTTTTTTTGTTTGTTTGCTTGCTTGCTTGTTTTTTGTTTTTAATAAACCGTCTTTTGATATGACACGGGAAAGATTAAGAGGACAATGTCTCTATCGAAAAAGAAAAAGCACGATCGCAGCGTCCTGTGCCGTTCAAAGCGCGTCTCTGCCTGCCTGCCTGCCTGCCTGCCAGCACGAGCACGAGCACCCGAAGCGTGTGACGTCACTCGCCAAACGCTATTTATACTGCGAATATACCACGGAGGTTTCGAAGACGGTGAGGTTCAAAATAATTTCTGAAACCTTTAAAGTCGACATTTGCGGGTCCGACATGGTTCTTTATACACACTATTGCCCAAAACGGAACTCGAGAGACGAAAGTTATTCGATGGACAACTGAAACATCCCCAAACGGCGGCCAGCGAAGACCTGCTCATTAGCTATGCAAGCGACAGCCAATGGGAAGTCGCCAAAGTCAGATCGCGCAAAACGATCATAATTCCTATCTTGTTCGTATTATTTTCGCAAACAATCACACAATACCCTATTTTGACATTATAACGTACAATGTGGAGGAGTCTGGAGACGTGAATGTGAGCCTGGAGCTTCATAAACATATATCAGCACTGAAATGAATAGGTCGACACTTCGCATGTTTGTTTGTTTGCTTGTTTGTTTGTGCTTGCTTGTTTGTTTGATTGTTTGTTTTGTTTTTAATAAACCGTCTTTTGATATGACACGGGAAAGATTAAGAGGACAATGTCTCTATCGAAAAAGAAAAAGCACGATCGCAGCGTCCTGTGCCGTTCAAAGCGCGTCTCTGTCCTGCCTGCCAGCACGAGCACGAGCACCCGAAGCGTGTGACGTCACTCGCCAAACGCTATTTATACTGCGAATATACCACGGAGGTTTCGAAGACGGTGAGGTTCAAAATAATTTCTGAAACCTTTAAAGTCGACATTTGCGGGTCCGACATGGTTCATTATACACACTATTGCCCAAAACGGAACTCGAGAGACGAAAGTTATTCGATGGACAACTGAAACATCCCCAAACGGCGGCCAGCGAAGACCTGCTCATTAGCTATGCAAGCGACAGCCAATGGGAAGTCGCCAAAGTCAGATCGCGCAAAACGATCATAATTCCTATCTTGCTCGTATTATTTTCGCAAACAATCACACAATACCCTATTTTGACATTATAACGTACAATGTTAAGGAGTCTGGAGACGTGAATTGAGCCTGGAGCTTCAAACATACACTGAAATGAATGGGTCGACATACCGTCTTTTGATATGACACGACAATGTGGAGATCGTGAGCCTGGAGCTTCCATAGTCAGCACTGAAATGAATGGGTCGACAGCTTGTTTGTTTTGTTTTAATAAACCGTCTTTGATATGACGACAATGTCTCTATTCGAAATGTGGGTTGATTGCTGTCCTTTTGAAAAATAAACCGCTGAGGCACGGGAAAAAAGAAGATAAAAAACAAAAAAGCAAAGTCAGCGCAAGTTGCCTGTGTCCTGCCGATCAACGAGCACGAGAGCACGAGCACCCGAAGCGTGTGACGTCACTCGCCACACGCTATTTATACTGCGGAAAGACCACGGTGGTTTCGAAGAAGGTGAGGTCCAAAATAATATCGAGTAATAAATAATATTTGAAGCACTTTGAATTACCTTGTGTGTATGAAATGTACTATATAAATGAACTTATTGCCTATAACTTTTGACTATACAAGTAAATATAATTTATAAGTAAATATACTGTACCAAATCAAAAAAAAAAGGAAGGAAGAGAATCATTTATGCCCAAACTTTTATTTTCAATCACTTATAGCCAACTTTCATTAATTATCCGATTAATTCACCCTTTTAGTTATTTGCAAGCGCAACATTAAACGTATATGAATAAAACTTTGTTTATATAGTGCAAGAGAACCGAAAACATACATACAGTAAAAAAAACTATTATACATTATTAAACCTTTTTAGTTATTTTAAAGTGCACAGAACAGAAAACATGCATAAATGTAACTATTATAAATGAATAATAATCTTTCTTTTAGCTATTATCAAAGGAACAGTACACCCCAAAATGAAAATGATTTCATCATTCACTCACCCTCATGTGATTTTAAACATGTATGACAGGAGCAAAAATATTTTGAAGAACGTTGGTAACAGGAAACCATTGGTCGCCATTGAATTGCTTTTGTGCACAAACAAAATAAGTGAACGGGGACCAAGGATTTTTGTTAACCAATTTCTTTGAGTTCTTTCTTTTCCAAAACACATTTTTAAAACTGGTTTGAAATTACAAGAGGGTAAGTCATCTCATTTTTTTTTTGGGGGGGGGAGCTCTTTTAACACAACAGAACAAAAAAAAAACATTACACATAAAAACACCTATGTCCATGGCTCGTGGGGTAGTGGGCACTAGCCAGGTGTCCATGACACATGGGAGGGGTTGAGGAACAGGGGTGGTGGGCAATGCTTTGCGGAGTTACTTTTATAATATTCTCCAACCACTGCCTCCTTTGGGAGCAGAGCAGAGAGTCAGCAGCCACAGACAAGCGACTAGGCAGTTTCAGTCCCTGCATCGCCACTGCATTGTCCTGACTGTGAGGACGGAGCAGCCATGGTGGAAAAGTCAGCTGGCTGGGAGGTGGAGAGAGACTCAGCAGAGGACAGAAAGCGGGAGGAAACAGAGAAGCTCGGTTCATCTGAGAGACTTGACACAGTAATATCAAGGGTTTGGTCTTCGCTGAAACCTCATCTTCCTCGTACTCTCCTTCATCCACATCTCAAGCATGTTCTCTGTCTCCTCTGAGTCGGGATCCACCACAAGCGGCTGTCCAGTCGGACTCAAAAGGTAGTCAACACCAAGCAGCTCTCCTATGAAAAATGACATACACGACTAATTATATTGAAACTATTCGATATAGATAGAATGCAATTGTAATTCGACTTCTGTATTTGCAATTAGAATAATACATGTAAATACTTAAAGGGATAGTCACCCAAAAATGAAATTGTGTCATCATTTACTCACCCTCAGGTTTGTTCCAAACCTGTATATAATTCCTTTGTTCTGCAAAACACAAAAGAAGATGTTTGGAAGAATGTCAGTAACCAAACAGTAGGGAAAATAAATACTATGGGAGTGAATAAGCTCTGTTTGGTTACTTCTTACAGGGTGAGTAAATAATGACAGAATTTATTTATTTTGGGGTGAACTATCCATTTATTTGCTATCCTCACTTACATAAATTAACTATAGTGTCCTACACCTACTGGTAAAATAGTATTTGGTTAGAACATTAGAAACCCACAAACCAAAAGTATTAGGTAGCTAGAAAACGCTAAAACATACCCGTGTATTTGGCAGGTGACCTGAAAGTTGGCACAAAAGCCCAGCCAAACACCTTCAAGCTCTGTATCCCCAGAGTAGGTGAGAAGGACCGCTGGCTTGCTGGTCACTGCTGAAGTCGCCCGATCCTGATTCCACCTGTTCAAGCCTTCCAGGAGGTAGAGCTGGAAATTCAGTGCATTGGCACTGGTTCCTAGAAAAAAAAAATGGAACAAAAGAAAACAACATGACTTCTTTTTGAATAATACATATGTAGCCCTATGGAAAAAAAAGAAAAGATTATTTCCATAAGCCACTATTTTTAGTTTGGTTATTTTCCTTAAATGTACATTTCATGTTGTTAAGAATGTTTATATTCTGTTATATGGTTAATATATTAAGTTTGTTGGAAAATGCACTTATCCGTGAGAGTGTCCAATCAGGAGCGGGGGTGAAAGGTGATAAAGGCGGAAGAGAAAGGAGAGAGAAAAACGAACAGAGACACGTGTGAGATTGTGCGGTGACCGATCGGAGATAAAAGTTGGTAAAACCCCAAGTTTATTGTTTGATAATGTAAGGGACATTGTATACTGCGCGAAGAGTGAGTTACATACATTTAAATAAGTTACAGTGTGATAGTTCACGTCGGGGACTTTGCGGTTATATGTAGCACCACGAGGAGAAAGTGTGGACGGCTAATTATTACGCGCGAGCTAAGAGGACTTTGCCAGCGAGTAGCCTGCTCGGTTGCTGTGTTGAGTGCATAGCCTGCAAAGCCTAATCTTTGAGGAAGAGATGTGAAGGTTCGGAGGGATTATTCAACGCTGTTTGAGCATTGGAAGCATCGTGTTCCGGAGTGTTGAAGGACGACGCGGCGACTCATCAGTGCGGTTGAGTGAGTTTTTATTTGTTGTTGCGCCGAGGTGAAGCGACCATGTTGTTTTAGGTCTCAACGATCTCAAGCTACAACAGGCCTGCTACGAGTATCATTTGACTATCAGGGTATTCATTTTGGTTATTAATGTTTATGGCCATTTAGTCATTTGCCGGCATTATATTTAGAATTTCAGTTGGTTAATTTGGGGAATTTAATGTGATTTGAAGATTGTGATTATTTGAATTTGTTTATTTGAATCTAATTGTACATTGGTGAATATTTATATTTTCTTTAAGTAAATAGTTCATAACTATTTCCTGTGAAGATTGTCTTTATATTTTGGGTTTACATATTCATATGGGTGATATATCTCCCGTAAATACTATCCTTTATTGTATAATAATTTGGTTTAGAGGGAACATAATTAATTGTGTTAAAGTAACATAGTAATTATTTTCCCGTCAAAGTAATATTATATTGAGGGCAGTCTGGTAATTTAAGTAAAGTGACTATTAGGACTGACAGTAAAACATATAGTGCTAAATTAGTAATTTACTCAGTGCATTAATTAATAACAGAAAGAGAGATCTTTCGCCAGGTAGGAATTCGGGGAGCGCACTTCAATAAAAATAGCTAAGACACGCTAAGGGGGCGCTACACATAAATTATAAAAATATCAAACATTATGTGAGAAACCAACCTGGAATGAACCTGTTTAAGTGGCAGTGGAAAGACTCCAGGGATGTGGACCCTCTGGCACAGCGATACCTGGTCAGGGTGACCCCCCGCCTTTGAGGTGGTGCCGACCTCAGTTTGAGTGGCACTCCTGGAATGTCCTGAATGCACCTGACATGCCGTTTCTGCACACGCCAGATGTGCTCCATGCGCACCTCATCCAGCAGTGGCACACCCATAAGGTCTCTCCCATTTGCCCCGCCCAGCTCCTGCAGCAGCTTCTCGATGAGGCGTATTGTGGCCTCCTCATCCGCGTGTCCTCCTGCGGCAGTAAAGGCTGAGCTGATTTTTACTGATGCTCCAGTAATAGCTGGTGCACCCTCCTGCATCAGCTGTCGTCTTTTCGCCTGCCGCAACAGGCTGATGTCTCCTGAACCCCCCTCAAAGATGCAGGCGGACGGACATCCCGTGAAGGTGGGGTAGAGGGGATGGGCGTCGGTGGTGCAGCCGTCAGCCAGCCTCCTCATAAAGTGCCAGATGTCCAGCCGTATGTGGAGGTCTGGCCACTTCCAAAACCTGGTCTGCAGCTTGCTGGTTGCCCCCTCATGCACGCAACAGTTACAGTCCACGTACAGCAGGACTGGGGGCAGAATGGCTGCCTGGCGGTACCGCTCCATGACACCTGCAACCATCCTGTCCAGTCCTGGCCCCTCCTGCACCGACAGGACACTGGTCAGTATCTGTCCGACCTCGTTGCCAATGGAGGTTACCCAGAGTGCTGTCCCCCGTCCATGGCCAGCCAGCTTCTTTGTGATCTGATATTTACAAACGTGACAACATATTCACGATGTTATTTTATCCATATTTTTCAGTAATTGCATTAGTGTGTGGTAATGTACACTTATTCAATCATATTGAAAAGCTGTTTAAGTTATATATGTCTGCCTTTTAGCTGAAACTGCATCTGAAAGCAGTTGATTTAAATAATAATTGAACATTTATGATTACAGCTGATGGAAAGCTCTATGTAAAATTATTTCTTGGCCATTGAGGCACACTTATACACCGGACTTACAAACCTCATTAATGGTGGAAAACCATCATGGATAAGTTTTGTACTATGCGTACAGCAAGCATTGCAGCATGAAGCGGTTCTGTTGATTGTCACCATTGTTGAGATTCATATGTGGGTTGCGGATCTCTCCGTGTATACCGCTGGTGCCGTAGTTAAATCCACATCACTTCATAACAATTTTCCACCATAAACTTACATTGTTTAGAACACACATTCAGGAAGAATCAACATTAATTATAAGATCCAACAGCTCAACTAACTAACAGTGATCACACTAATAATGACTGACAAAAATTCCACATTTGAACCTCAATAAGAGCTACAATAACTAGCTGGCGACAGTGTAACCAGTGTATTGCTGAAAAAATGGCTGATAGGGTGGTACCTCTGTGTATAACATAGTCTGATTGTTTATTACCTGCTTGGTGGATTCCATCTTAAAGATGGTACCAAACATGGATGTGATGCTGGCCTTGATGTGATCAATTCGGGAGAGGATGTCCCTGCCATACACAGACAGCAGCCAACCACCGGTGGGGATGTCAATGGGCTCTGGAGGCTCCTGGCAGACCAGGGGAAAGAGGCTGGGTCGATCCACAAAGTCAGCACACTCCCCGAGATGGTGCGCCAACCGATTCAGCCATTCCTCCTCATGGTTCTCCTTCAACTGCAGCACCAATCGAGCTAGACTGTTGCCCAGCGTCCGGTCCCGAAGCAGCATAATAACACAGATGTCACAGGCACACCTGACATGCACATTGTTGCTGTGATTAGTAACATGTTCATTTAGTCATTTAAGTTCTCACAGTCACCATCTTTTCTACACTTGTTTACTCACTTTCGGGTAAAGATCAGCCGGAACATTTTCAGTCTGGCTTGTTGGCAGATAGTTGAGAGAACACACAGTGCACCTGAGATTCTCCGTCACCATCAGGTAATATCTGTCAATGTCCAGGACCACCCTTGCCCTCTTGTGAACCCCATAGCCCGTCAGGTTATTGCCACAAGCTGGACAGGACACCCTCACCTTCCACAGGTGATGTGGCATCCACACCATCAACTGATGACACGGATGATCTTGTTCCATTCCCCGGGCAACCAGAATGAAGCTGAGGTCTCAGGAGGGGCTGGGTGGACTCCTTCAGACCCCTTCTGTTTGGAAGACAATTTGGTTTTAATATCAATAAAGGCTGCACTAATATACACAACAGCCTGTATAATACATTGGTGTTGTTATGCTCACAGAGAATGAAGCAGGGCTGTGGCTCCTCACAGAGGATGAAGAAAGGTCTGCGGTCCTCACAGGGGATGAAGAAGGGTCGGCGGTCCTCACAGATGAAGGAGATGGGGTGGGGGGATTCACAGAGGATGGAGGAGAGGGGCTGGGGGTCCTCCGATCTACTAAACTGGGCTTCAGTGAAGCCAACTGGGAACCACCAAAGCGTGACGTTGTGAAGTGTAAAGAAAATGAATGTCATTATGCAACATGATGGAAGTTACATACAACATTTGAGTGTATTGCATACTGTGTGTGTACTTGTTTAACTCTCCTATTATGTGCAAATTTTAGCAATGATTTTATGTTCTTAATTGACCCCAACAATTTCAATATATGATTAAGTTCTCAAATTGTAATTGTTATTTGCTTTTTAAGTCACAAAGTTTGTTTAATTGATTTGATTTGTATGTAGTTGCACATTTGATTTGATCGACGTGTTCTCTAAATGAAGTTCCTGCAAAAACTACAAGACGTTGATTTTCAAAATTCTTTTAGAAAACAGAACAGAAAGCCTCACAAAAGGCATGGGAAAAATATATAAAAAAACGTACGAAAATGATGTATAACGTTTTCAGTTAATGTTATTATCATGTAAATGAAAAGTCTAACCTTACCACTTAGTTTAAAAATGCAATCATGATTCTTTTGATAAGAAGAGGATCAACTATACTTGTGAAGGCAAAATGTCTTGATTTAAATTATTACGAAAAAAGGTTTACAAAATCTAGTGTTTTGCACCTCCTGTGATGGGTAGGTTTATGTCATTGTTTTGTGATAGAAAAATAATTCAAGTGATAGTTCACCCAAAAATGAAAATTGTGTCATCATTTACTCACCCTCTTGTCATTTCAAACCTGCATGACTTTCTTTCTTCTGCAGAAGATATTTTGAAGAAAGTTGATAACCGAACAGCGCGGGCACCCATTCCTACAAAACCACAATGGAAGTAAATCGGTGCTGTCGATGTTCGGTCAACAACATTCTTTAAAATATCTTAATTGTGTCTGCGGGAAAAAGAAAGTCATACAGGTTTGAAATGACAAGGGGCTAGTAAATGATGACCGAATTTACTTTAACCTGATATAAAATCAATTGAGTCTATGTGATGTCCTCACTGATACAAAATCACACAAGGTGTGTGTGTGTGTGTCTGACTGATCAGTTTGCCGAAGTATGCTAGAATAATTTTGAACTCGATGGGCTGTATATCCACAAATACAAAACACATTAACTACAGGGAATATTTCACCATTGACAAACTTGGAGGAGGCCTCAGGAATGATCGTGGGGCAGGAGCCGTCTCTGAAGACCCAGACTGTGGAGGAGCAGCAGGAGATTGATCGGCAGGGGCAGGCTGCTAAAACAACGGCAAAAGGGCATAAGATATAGTGGAACAGCATAACATCATTATTAACAGACATGTGATAGAACATTAAATTTCATTATAGCAATAAGCCCCAAGAAGCAGTGGGTTACAGTGCATTTTATAATGTGGCTCGACGCGAAGCGGAGTGCCTAAAACCCCGTAGCTGTTATAAAATGCACTGTAACCCACTGCTTTGCGGGGCATATTGCTTTAATAAAACGGTTACTCCATATGCCTGGCAAGGTTTCATAAAGTAAAGTAAATAAAATTATACTTAGGCTATGTGGTGCGGTCAGCCGTTATATATCGGGGTATTTTATAACGGCTTAGAACTCCGCTCAGCCAATCAGAATCAAGCAACAGAACTGACCGTTTTATAATTTCAAATAGATCACCTCAGTGGTGTGGAATCCACAATTGCAGTGCTTAGACTCTCCAAAGGGGGAGGTCTGTCCGCGGGCCTAGATGGGGACCTGTATACTGCATAATATGTGATGAGATACAAATAACATTGCTTTACCTTCTGACAGAGGTCGTGCCATTTCTGCTGCCTCGGGGCTGGTCTATTGCCTCCTCCAGAAGGCCAGACCCGGCAAACACCCTCAACCTGGACATCCATTCGCCATCTCCCATAGCCTTTAGTGGTCATCTAAGAATAACATGGAAATAAAAGCAAAGAAGTTCATTTTTGCAAGTACTGGATGTATACACAAGTTACTAGTATTAATATATTCAACTATTAAAAAAAACTTTCATTTCAATCAAAACATTATGGCATGCCTTGATTTAACCATGTTTTTATAACAATAAAGGGACAGCATTGGTTTAAATAGTTAAACAATGGCAACCACAAATAAAATATGGTTTTGTTAATCTATCCATAGCTTAACCATGGTATATGTAGTCAAACTGTGATAATGTTAACTACAACTGTAGTTCTTTTCAGTCAAAACCAACTTTAAAATGATTATATTATGAATAATATGTAACATTATGGGCTAGTTGTGATAACATGACCACAGTTTTTTAAACTCAAAAGCGAAAATACGGTGGATTGATGGACAGAATTAGCCAATACAACACGGGCCACTAATAACGTCTCACAAACAAACGTTTTACATCAACTTAATGTGGATTTCACTCATGAAAAGTTGGTGTTGAGTTAACATTAGCGATTGCTGAAAGCAAGACGGCTTTGTGTGACGGATGAAAACATAACGAATGCTTGCTAAATCATGAACACAGTAAACAGAAGAATAGTCACTTTTGATGGTTTCTTTGCTAAATCTGCGCTCGTCCTTCAATTTGACAACGAGTGTAATCGCAGTGAAGGGAGACACTCGAAAAACTACGACGAACGCATGACTCATTGAGACTGTAATAAACAGCAGAAGAAAAATAAAGTTTATGACTGCTGATTTATCCGCTACCTGCGCTCGTCATCCAATCTCAGTCCGCGACGCGATTCTTCTTCTTCTTATGAGTTTTACTGGCGGTTGGCAAACCAAACTTAAAAGGCGCATTCCCGCCACCTACTGGACTGGAGTGTGGAGCACTACATGATAGGTGACATAATAATAATCATCATCAAATAAAAAAAACGTATTACTTCAATGAATTAGGACAACAAACCTAAATCCTGTTAAGCAAATTAGTCTCTTTTAAAAAAATTAATAATTCTTCATAGATTTGATACTGTTTTGGCCCATTTCCTAACAGTGTCTGAATAGATAAATCCTTACCTCCCAAAACATTTAAGGCTTGGGATAACTGAAACCTTTCTCTTAAATATGCCTCACACTTTAATAAAACATGTTCAACTGTTTCTGCCATATCACACTTGTCACATTTGCCGGTTTCATGTTTCCAATTCTCAACAGACACCGATTGAGTAGACAATGCCCAATACGCATCTTTGATATTAAGACATCCTTTCTCCTGTTTCCAAATTTCATTCTTTCTAAACCAACTGCTATAAATGTCCACCTTTCTTTCCATTATCCCACTCCTTTTGCCATTTCTTTCTAATTTCATATGCAATTTAACCTTCAATTTATGGTTTACAATTTGAATATCTACTTCTGCAAATTTTAGGGGCTGTTTGGCCAAACTGTCCACCTCTTAATGTCCTGATACCCGCAAATTCGTGGTATCCAAATAAAGTTAACGCTAATTCCAGTTTGTCTTGTTCTAAAAAGACTCTGTAATATTTCATCTATCAAATCTTGCCTTGCTATAGATGTTCCGCTTGTTAAACTATTAAGAGCAGATAAAGAATCCGTGCAAATCACTGCCCTGGTTGGTTGAACTTCTTCAACCCACTGTAATGCCAAGGAAATTGCTATTAATTCAGATGTGAAAACTGATATATAATTTGATGTTCTCTTCCACATGTTGACTTTAAACTGAGGGATAAACTGCAGACATAATCCCAGAATCTGGGTCTTTTGATCCATCAGTGTATATCTGAACTGCTCTGAAATAGATGTGATCTATAAACACTATTCAAGTCATTGTTTTCCTTGTTGCGTCTTTTCTCATGCAACTGGGTGTCTATTAAAGGCATAGGAAAAAGCCAAGGGGGAATTGCACAGAAGGAACAACACTAACATCACAGTATCAATTTGATACTTTCTTACCCCCCTATTCCCAGCAATCTCTCAGGACGTTTTTAATCGGGTGACTTTCTGGCTGTCCTTATATGTTTATCCAGTATCTCATTCTCAACTTGCTCCTTCTCATTCCTAGAGGCATTACTCCCATCTCCACCTGAAGTGACGATCTTACTGCTCCACAACATATCCTTATTGCTTGAGACTGGATTGCCTCAACCTTTGAAAGTTCAGTTTTAGATGCGGAACTGTATGCCATGCTTCCAAAATCCATAACGGCCACACATATACTTTTAAGAGATTGACGACAAGCTCCCCATTCAGCTCCACCTAAATCACTTTTTTCCCTTTATCAATTACTTTCTGTATATGTACTTTGAAATGTAGTCTTGTGTCCATCCACATTCCTAGGAATCTAACCACTGATGTCTGTTCCAATGCTCCTCCATACATTTGTACATTTCACGAGTTCACCTACACAGATAATAGAGTAGTTTGAGGGTATGCGTATTTGGCATGCTGTCGGGGAGAGGGCTCCGAGCTCGTTCATTCTTCCGAGCTCAGAGCACTCCCCCCTGTCCGGGGTGAGGGCTCCGAATCCGGCATTAGCCTGAACCCGGAACACTCCCCCCCCTTTTGTGTCCTGCTGGAGACGAGGGGCTCCAGGTGAGGAGCCGGGGTGGTGGTGGGATGCTTGAGACTGAAGAGAGAGTGAAGGTAAGACGTCTTGACTATTTATAGAGACACTCTCTCTCTCTCTTTGAAGTGATAGGTTGATTGTTGTGATTGCTGACAGCCGACCAGCCGAGTTAATTATCTGCTCCTGCTCCTCCCGAACTTAGTTTAGTAAAACCCCATTTCACGAGTTCACCTACACAGATAATAGAGTAGTTTGAGGGTATGCGTATTTGGCATGCTGTAGGGGAGAGGGCTCCGAGCTCGTTCATTCTTCCAAGCTCAGAGCACTCCCCCCTGTCCGGGGTGAGGGCTCCGAATCCGGCATTAGCCTGAACCCGGAACACTCCCCCCCAAGAGATGCAACCGGTGCAGGACAGCAGCCGCATATGCACACCCCCCAAAAACGAGGCTGGTATTGGCTGCTGGCGACCCGGCCTTGCTTGGTATGAAAGCCGATATTGCGGAGTCTGGAAGAGACTCCAGGTGTTACTGAAGCGGGGAATTTGAGGTTTTCTGGAGAAAGATGCCGGCTGATCGGAGAGATGAATGAAGCATGGGGCCCTTGTAGGGTGGACGCTGATGCGATGTCGGCCTCTAAGTGAGAGATGACTGCTGATGTGGCATGTAGATTGAGGCACGGGCCCTTGGGGGGCGGTCTCTGCTGCGATGCAAGCCTCTAAGAGAGTGATGTCTGCTGCTACAGAACATTGATGGAGGCGCGGGCCTTTGTGGGGAGGTCACTGCTGTGGTGTTGGCCTTTAAGTGAGTGGTGTCCGATGCTGCAGAACGTCTATGGAGGCACTGGCCCTTGTGGACGCTGCTGCCATGCTGGCCTCTGAGGTAGTAATGTCTGCTGCTGCAGAACCTGGATGGAGGCGCGGGCCCTTGAGGGGCAGTTGCTGCTGCGATGCTGGCCTCTAAGTAAAAGATGTCTGCTGCTGCAGAAAATAGATGTAGGCACGGGGCCTTGAGTGGCGGTCGCTGCTGCGAAGCTGTCCTCTGAGTAAAAGATGTCTGCTGCTGCAGGACATAGATGGAGGCACGGGCCCTTGTGAGGTCGCTGCTGCGATGCTGGCCTCTAAGTGACAGAAGTCTGCTGCTGCAGAAAATAGATGGAGGCACGGGCCCTGGTGGGGCGGTCGCTGCCGCGATGCTGGCCTCTAGGTGAATGATGCCTGCTGCTGCTGAACATAGATGGAGGCGCGGGCCCTTGTGGGGCGATTGCTGCGATGCTGGCCTCTAAGAGAGTGAAGTCTGCTGCTGAAGGACATAGATGAAGGCACGGGCCCTTATGGGGCGGTCGCTTGCTGCGATGCTGGCCTCTAAGGGTGGGGGATGTCTGCTGCTGCAGGACATAGATGAAGGCACGGGCCCTTATGGGGCGGTCGCTTGCTGCGATGCTGGCCTCTAAGGGTGAAGTCTGCTGCTGAAGGACATAGATGAAGGCACGGGCCCTTATGGGGCGGTCGCTTGCTGCGATGCTGGCCTCTAAGGGTGGGGATGTCTGCTGCTGCAGGACATAGATGAAGGCACGGGCCCTTATGGGGCGGTCGCTTGCTGCGATGCTGGCCTCTAAGGGTGGGGATGTCTGCTGCTGCAGGACATAGATGAAGGCACGGGCCCTATGGGGCGGTCGCTTGCTGCGATGCTGGCCTCTAAGGGAGTGAAGTCTGCTGCTGCAGAATGGAGATACAGGCCGGTGTGGGGCGGTTGCTGCCGCTATGCTGTGGTAGGTTGATGCTAGATGATCTGGGAGATTAGTGTCCGATGGGCTTCTTTGATGAGCGAGCGGTCCGTCCGAATGTAGCTTTTGAAAGCCTCTGATGTCCAGCGACCAAGAGCTTGGATTTGCGGCTGGGAGAGACCTTTCTGGGCGGCTGTGGTAGCTGCGCCGATGCGAAAGGAATGGCTCGAGAAATGTTCTTCGGGGATGCCGGATTGGCGCAATACTGATTTAAGATGATTTTGGAACCAGAAACGTGAGGCTGGACGACCGGAGTCATCTATGAAGAGAGGGTCCGATGGGAATTTGCCTGTGATCTCCTGAAATGTAGGTAGGCAAGGAGGGTTTGGTAAGGCTGGATGGGTGATTGAAGGTTGAAATATGAAGATGAAATGGCCTCTTTTGAATTGATCCGTCTTACTTGCTTGATGTGGAAGGAGATTGTTTCTGCATCGAGCACTGCCAAGTCGGAGATGGTGGGGGGACTGAAGGGTTGAAGCTGGATGTTGTGGTCATTTCGGAGCATCTGAGAAATCCGAAAAAGCCAGAGTGAACATGGCGTCGAGTGTGCGGGCGGTGTGCGTGGAGTGGTAACCTCCGCGGAGGGTAGAAATGCATTTGGTTAATATATCCAAAGTTATGGGTTGTCTTTTGTCCGGGGAGGCGGGTTGAGCTCTTTGAATTCCTTTGATGAGCATGGAGGTTTAAGGACTGGATATAGCTGGGCAGGTTGAGTTAAAAATAAGTTTGTGGAAGAATTGAATTCCGCTTAGGTACCCTTTAATTGAGCTGGCTTGCAGGTTTGTTGATATTTAGGAAGGATATGAAAGAGGTGATGGTTAGCAGAGAGAATTCAGGAAAAGGCATGTTGTATGTTTGGTGGAATGACTTGAAACTCCTCCACGCGGTTAGGTAAGACTGAAGGGTCCTGAGTGAGACGGCTTGGATGATAGAATTAAATGAAGAATCTAGGAGAGATCTTAGCGGGTGATTTACGGGAATATCAGTTCCGATTAAGGAGGTACTGGTGTTGGGAGGGGGTCCGCCTCTGGTGCTAGCCGCCTGAATTTCTGGAAGGCAAAACGGGAAAGAGCGTCGGCTATTTGGTTTGCAGAACCGGGAACATGCTTAGCCGTAACAATAAACTGATCGCTAGCCGATATCCAGGTGGGACGTCTAAGGAAAGGCATCAGTGCGGAAGAATGTGAACGGCCTTTATTGATGCAGTGCACTGTCGCTTCGTTGTCGCAATGAACGGTAATGCTTAAGGCGGACCATTCCTTCCCCCACAAATATGCGGCAACTACGAGAGGGTACAGCTCGAATAAAGCTGAGGACAATAGTTGAAGAGTTCAATGAACAAACTTAAAACATTCACTGGAGTCGATAAATACTGTTTACGGTTTTTATTTGAAGCTTTGGAGACTTGGCACACGATGTAGGCGTGCGCGCCACCGCAGAAGCTGCAAACGTGCAGGAAGCGGCACCGCTGGCGTGAGCAGGCGCCGATGTTAAATTTCCTGCATGGTTCGCCTCCTGATGCCTGTCGGCGATCGGAATCGGGCAGAGGTGGGTTGGCAGGATATGATGGGAAGCGTGGGACGTAGCCTGTGGATTTGATGCGAGGTGAGTCCGGGCATGGGGGGGAGGATGAGTGAACCAACGGGCAAGAAGTGGTGTTGTGGGTGACAGATCTGCAGACCGCACATGAAAAATTCTTGCAACCGAGAAAAAACTCGGTTGTGAAGCTCAGTGTCCAGTAGGGATGGGAATTGATAAGAATTTAACGATTCCGATTCCATTATCGATATTGCTTATCGATCCGATTCCTTATCGATTCTCTTATCGATTCTCATTGGGTGAGGGAATAAGTACAAATTTGTTTGTTTGTATTAACTCGCTTTAATATCTGATAAGAACATAGCACATACTCAGAGTATACACAAATTATGTGTAGCAACCTCAGAACAAACCTAAAAGTAGGCTACAAAGTAAAGTCCAGGGACCTATAGAATTTTTCACATTCATCATTGGTCCAGACAAAAAAATTAAATAAAACTGCCATTTAAGTGCCATTTAAGTGCCATAAAAACTAAAAACACAGACTAAACAGTCAAGGTCATCATCATCTAAATTTGATTGACAATGACAATGGAGATTATTATTCATATAGTAAAAGTTTACACAATGAAATGGCGCTCACATGAACTAAATAGAGAAGTTACCTTCGGCATTAATAGCAGATGACGTCTCGTTAGCTCCGCTGCTGCTTGACTCACTTGTTGTTGCTGTGTCGCTAAGTAGTAGTGTTATTATTAATTATCTGCTCCTGCTCCTCCCGAACTTAGTTTAGTAAAACCCCATTTATTGATGGGATAATTCTCCTTTTTGTCAAATAAAACAAAAACCCCATTCATTTAAAGCCCAGTTTTCTATTGTTTTAACTGCATTTTGTATCTGCTTCTTGCCAGCTCTACTTTCCTTCCCCTCTTCCACAATGCAGCATCATCCGCATATAAAGACTTCCCTATCCCTGTTTCAACCTGAGAAAAGATATCATTCATCATTCAATTACTTACACTTCCTTGAGGAGTTCCATTCTCTATATGATCCATCCACATCTCACTCTAATTTAAATAGTTCTGTTTAACAAAAAGTCTCATCTCAGCTCATGGCCATTGCACCTCTCTGCCGACGCACCCTAACCCCCTGGTCTTCAGTGACCCCTCTGCGGACAGGGGTCCCTCTCGGGCAGGTAGTTGGCAGTGCTTGCACTGAAGAGGCTACAACCACGTTGCTGCAAGTTAGCCCGTCTAACGGGACACGAGCGTTCAGATGCTGGCATCTGTAAACGGTACTGCCTGTTTGCAAGATCGCAATATTACGTCCCAAATGTCAAACGGTATGTCATGCTATAATCTTTCAATTGTAGCATTGACGTTAATTTGAACAATGCCTGTATATATATCGTTCTGCTAAGTAAAACCAGTCATTTCGGGTGACACAATTAATTTAGTCGTCCCATTCAGCCGCCTTTATCAGCCATATTGCTGATACTGTTAATATTTTTTTTTCGTATATGAAAGAATTCATATTAACTCCAGGAGCAGAAGTCGGGTGAGTACAATCTCTCCATTTTCGAAAACTGTTCACTTCATGCCACCACTGCACTCGAGCGTGAGATATCGCTTGACAGCACGGCGCAATTTTTTCAGCGTCTGTACTCTTCAATCAGCGGCAGTGAGCCAACCGTAAGCTTAGTGGAAAATAATAATAAATATAAACAGCGCTTCCAACAGTGACGCCTTGTAAACTACAACCTGTCTGTATCATGCACTCGGTGTGAATATGTTTTCAAAATGACGCTTCTAAGAGTGATCGCTGATTAACTAAAACCTGTCTGTATCATGTACCCGGTGTGCATAAGTTCCCTTTCTGTCGGTCTCTCGACGTTGTGTCGAACCGACAGATGGGGTTCGCCCTTGAGAACCTATCAGCTCTGACTACTTTAGAAAATGGCAATGAAAATTGGCGAATTAAATTTACATGCCGGGCTCCGCCTCCGGATGTCCGGTATAAAAGCAAGCCGGCGTGCTTCATTCATTCACAGTTTGTTTTTCAGAGCCATCGCTCATGAGTACAAATCTTCCAGACAGATCGTCCACTTTAATTGCTGGTTCTACGACGTGTGCAGCGGATCGTCCCTATCCTGCAGCGACTTTCCCCTGGGTGTTTCGGCGGTTCCAGTGGTGTTCGAGATTTTTTCCAAAAGGTCCTTTTCACGACTGGGCAATTTCTTCAGCGCGGCATGTCCCGCTGTTCTCTTGGATGCGGCACCCTCATCGAGGAGGGGGACGGACATGATAGCTGCGTAAGGTGTCTGGGCCTCCAAGCACGCTGAGGCAGATTTCACTGACACATCTTGCCCGCACTGCGAGCAGATGGTCATTCAGACATTGCGGTCATGGGTGGCTGTCTTCCTCCGGGAACCAGCCACCACTTCGCTTGCTACCCGACTTGCGACGACAGGGGCTAAGGCCCTGCTGTCCGCCAAGGCTAGCAGCGTAGGGTGATATGGGGACTTCTGCGAGCGTAAACCCGCCAGCTAAGGCCGCCGTCTCCCTGTTCCGCTTGTCTGACCGGACCCCAACCGAAGGTGGTATACCGTCCGGATCCCTCAGTCACGTATTCGGAAACGATGCGTGACGAAGATGAGATGTGTAGGCTGCCACCTGGGACCACCCCCTCGGGCTGTCGAGATTCCGTGCACCGTCTGCTCCCCAGCAGCCTGGTCCTCTTTGATGTTCCACAACTGCGGCCCCCTCATTCAGCTGGCCCACCGGAAGAAAACGTCAAGGAGGAGACCACCACCCCATCAGCAGCCGCGGCGGGAACCCAGGGAGACCGAGAACACCTTCAGGCTGGACCCCAGGTTTGGAGGTCATTCAAGGACGGTCCTGCCCCGTCCCAACAGCCCACTTCAAGGGGTTCTCTCTCTCTCTGGGAGTTTTCGAAGCCGCTCTCCCCCTCTACAGGACGGTGTTCGGCAACTCGACGTTGCGTCATGGCGAGACACAGTGTCGAGGATAAACAGCAACCCTCTACACTCTCACAGACAGTGCACGTTGCTACATCATCGCCAGGCAGGTAAGCAGAGCTGATTGCCCCCCAGGGGCCCCCCACAGCGGAAGATCCGCTCTGCCAGCCATCGAACCCCCCCGGGACGTCGATGAAGTAGATTGTACCTCTAGTCCCCGGCCGGTCCCTGGGAGTCTGACAAGACTTGCCCAAACCGCGACGCAGCTAGGAGATATGATCCGTCTCGGCTACCTCGTCCCTCTAGCCATGATGTTCAACGGGTGGTGACCCGTACTTCATCGTTCTCAGAAAGGAGGGTTGCTAGATCTGCAGACCCTGAACAGGCACCTACTCAAGCTGCCCGTCAGGATGCTACGCAGAAGCATATCTTGATGTCTACTGGATGTCAAGATGAGTTCATGGCAAATGACCTAAGCGACACTTACTTTCATGTCTCTGTCTCGGAGGTCGGGCATGTCAGTACAGAGTCCTCCCTTTCGGTTCGTCTGTCCCTTCCCCACGAGTCTTCACGAAGATCGTGGAAGCCGCCCTCACTTTCCTCCGGGAGAGAGGTGTGCGGGCACTAAACTATCTCGGCGAGGCGCTCGTGAGATTTGTTATGTGCACACAGGAACTTGATGCTCTGGCACGCCGATAGATTGGGTCTACAGGTCAACCGAGAAAGATGCTCCGAGAATAAGAGGCTCTCCCCAGGTAGAGCATCCTCTTTTTCGGCATGGAGATCATCCTCTTTCTTGGTAAGGAACTTAAGTCTGCAGAGCGGTTAGGGTTAGGGTTAGGTACTCGGCGTGCATACGTTTTCTAAATGACGCTTCTAAGAGTGATCGCTAGTTCACTAAAACCTGTATGTATCTTGTACTCGGTGGCATAAGTTTTCTAAGTGACGCTTCTAAGAGTGATCGCTGGTTAACTAAAACCTGTTTGTATCTCATATTGGGTATGCATACGTTTTCTTAATGACGCTTCTACGAGTGATCGCTGGTTAACTAAAACCTGTATGTATCTGGTTCTCGCTGTGCATAAGTTTTCTAAATTACACTTTTAAGGGTGATCGCTGGTTAACTAAAACCTGTATGTATCTGGTACTTGCTGTGCATATGTTTTCTAAGTTACGCTTCTACGTGTGATCGCTGGTTAACTGAAACCTGTATGTATCTGGTACTCGGTGTGCATAAGTTTTCTAAATTACACTTTTAAGGGTGATCGCTGGTTAACTAAAACCTGTATGTATCAGGTACTCGCTGTGCATATGTTTTCTAAGTGACGCTTCTACGAGTGATCGCTGGTTAACGGAAACCTGTATGTATCTGGTACTCGGTGTGCATAAGTTCCCTTTCTGTCGGTCTCTCGACGTTGTGTCGAGAACGACAGATGGGGTTCGCCCTTGAGAACCAATCAACTCTGACTACTATAGAAAAGGCCAATGAAATTTGGCGAATGAAATTTGCATGCCGGTCTCCGCCCCCGGATGTCCGGTATAAAAGGAAGCCGGCGTGCAGCATTCATTTACCTTTTGTTCTTCAGAGCCTTCGCTCATGACTACGAACAGAACGAATTCAATGAATTCTTCTTCTTTTACATTGCCGGATCTACGACGTAGAGCAGCGGATCGTCCCTACCTGCAGCGACCTTCCCCTGGGCGTCTCGGCGGTTCCGGAGGTGTTAGAGATTTTTTCTAAAAGGTCCTTTTCAGGACTGAGCAATTTCCAGCGCGGCATGTCCCGCTGTTCTCTTGGGTGCGGCACCCTCATCGAGGAGGGGGATGGACACGATCGCTGCGTTAGGTGTCTGGGCGTCCAGCATGCTGAAGCAGCGTTCGTTGACACATATTGCCCGCAATGCGTGCAGATTGTCATTCAGAAGTTGCGGTCACGGGTGGCTGTCTTCCTACGGGAACCAGCCACCATTTCGTCTGCTACCCAGGCCGTGACATCGGTGGCTACGGCCCCGAAGTCCGCCTGTATTAGCAGTGTTAGTGATGTGGGGACCTCTGCGAACGTAAACCCGCCAGCCAAGTGCTCACGGGCCGATAGCACCCCGATTCGCTCTTCTGAACGTTCCCCAACCGGCGTGGGCATACCGTCCGGATCCTCAGGCACGCACTCGGAAACGATGCGTGACGTAGATGAGATGTCGCTCGCAGCATCGGAGGGAGACTGGCATCCGACTCTGACGAATCCGAGCTCTGAAACCTTCTCGCGAGAAGTGACACTGACGGGAAGACCCCAGGGGGAACAACATCGGGCCCGACCTTCACAGCTACGGCTCTGATCGGTCGGTACGGGACGGCTCCTGCCTCGTCACCAAAGCCGGGCCCTTTTCAGGGCCTGGCGCCCACTTACTCACAAAGAGTTTTCTGTTTCCCCTGGGAGTTCCTTCTAGCCTATCGCACACTCCACTGGACTGTGCCCGGCTAACCCGACCTCACGCCCCGGCGAGGTGTAGGGTCATACACACACGACAGCTGCTACCACTCTCAAACCGACAGTGCGTGCAGCTGTCCCGCCAGGCAGGTAAGTAAGCAGAGCTAACCTTCCCTCCGGGGTCCCCCCCCGCGACATGGTTAGCTCCGCCAGCCATCGAACCACCCTCCGTGGGAATGGTGAAGCAGACCGTCCCCTTGGTCCCCCTGACACAGTCCCTGGGAGCTCGAGAGCTGCCCACACTGTCTCGGTGGCTAATGCGGATGGTCCGTCTTGGTTACTCGATCCAGTTCGCCAGAGACTCTCCCAAGTTTCGGGGCATCATCTCTCCCTCTGTCAGAGGCAGGGACGCCTACATACTTCGGGTAGAGGTCACCACCCTTCTGGCAAAACAGGCATCGAGTTCGTCCCTCAAAACCAAGATGGTCTGCGTACCCTGAACAAAGCACCTTCACAAGCTGCTTTCGGTCTGTCCCTGTCTCCACGGGTCTTCACGAAGATCGTGGAAGCCGACCTTTCTCCCTGAGGGGAGGAAGGTGTGCCGGTACTAAACTATCTCAACGACTGGCCTATCTTGGCACACTCGTGAGATCTGTTATGTACACAAAGGGACCTGGTGCTCTAGATCGATTGGGACTCCAGGTCAACCGAGGGAAGGGCAAGCTCTCCCCAGTGAAGAGCCTCCTCTTTCTCGGTATGGAACTCAACTCTGTCACCATGTCGGCGCAACTGTCCACAGTACGCGCCCAGCCGGTGTTGAACTGCCTGGAACATTTCAGGCAGACAGCGGTCCCCCTGAAACAATTCAGAGGCTCCTGGGGGACACATGGCATCCTCGCCGGGTAATACCCCTCGGGTTGATGCACATGAGACCGCTCCAACACTGGCTTCAGAGTCGAGTTCTGAGGAGAGCGTGGCACACCGGCAGCAGGCACAGGGTGATGACGCCCTGCTGCCGACGCACCAAAACCCCTGGTCTTCCATGACTTTTCGACGGACTAAGGTCCCTCTGGGCAGGTTACAAGGCAAGTCATGGTGACGACGGACGCCTCCCTGCAGGGGTGCGGTGCAGTGTAACGGGCACGCAGGCGGGGCGTTGGACGAACCCCCACCTGCGCTGGCATATCAATTGCCAAGAGTTGTGGGCGGTGCTACTTGCACTGAGCAGGCTGCTGCCTCTCGTGCGGGACAAGCACGTGCTGGTCCGAGGACAGCACTACAGCTGTAGCGTACATCAGATCTTCAGGGTGGCGTTCGCTCACAGCAGCTAACACAACTTGCTCGACCTCCTCCGGTGGAGTCAACAGGTGACCCGTTCCCTGCGGGCCACACACACCCCGGGCAAACTGAACTAGACAGCCCGACGCGCTCTCTTGTCAGTTTATGCCTCGTGGAGAGTGGCGACTCCACCCCCACGCAGTCCAGCTCATTTGGTTGCTGTTCGGGTAGGCCCAGGTAAACCTGTTCCCCTCCCGCAACACCACCATTTGCCCGCTTTGGTATTCCCTGTCCGAGGCCCTCGGCACGGATATCCTTGCGCACAGTTGACCGCGGGACGGGCGGAAGCACACCTTCCCCCCCCCAGGAGCCTCCTTGCACAGACACTGTGCAAGGCCAGGGAAGAGGAGCACCAAGTGTTATTGGTTACACCGCACTGGTCTAACCGCACTTGGCTTCAGAGCTGATGCTCTGGACAGCGACAGGACACGTTCTGGCATCCCAGATCAGACCTCTGGAACACCCATGTCTGGTCTCTAGACGGGATGAGAAGATCCTGAGTTGGCTACTCCCCCTGTATGGCGGAGACCATCACCCAGGCTAGGGCCCCATCTACTAGGCGGTTACACGCCTCTAGACGGCGCCTCTTCTCGTCCTGGTGTCTCTCTCAACAAGAAAGACCCACTGAGGTGCTCGATCAGGATTGTGTTGTCCTTCTTATGAGACTGGAGACTAACATCTCCCCTCCACATTGAATGTGTATGTAGTCACTATTGCCACTCATCACGACTCAGTTGATGGAAAGTTTCTAGGATGACACGACCTGGTCACCAGGTTCCTAAGGGGTGTGAGAGGGCGGAATCCGCCTCATCTCCGCTCCATACCCTCTTGGGACCCTAAGGTTCCGATCTTCCTCACACGAGTAAGACGGCCCTCCTGATGGCGCTCGCTTCCTTCAAGAGGGTAGGGGACCTCCGAGCATCCTCCGTGTCCCCGGATTGCCTTGAATTCGGCCCTGGAAACTCTCACGTTATCTTGAGACTCAGGCCCGGATGCGTGCCCTAAAAGTTCCCACTACTCCCTTCCGGGGCAAAGTGGTGAACTTGCAGGCGCTCCCCATCGGGGAGGAAGACCCAACCCGATTCGTGTTGTGTCCAGTACGTGCCTGGACCGTCTACCTGGACCGCACGCAGAGCTCAGAAGCTCTGACCAGCTCCTTGTCTGTGTTGGAGGACAGCAGAAGGGGAAGGCTGTCTCCAAGCAGAGGCTGGCGCACTGGGTCGTGCATGCCGTTACGACGGCATTCCGATCTCAGAATCTCCCATGCCCATTGGCAGTGAGGGCTCACTCCGCACGGGGTATAGCCACCTCCTGGGCACTGGCCAGAAGCGCCTCCCTAGCAGACATTTGTTGAGGTGCGGGTTGGGCTATGCCCAAACACCTTCGCAAGGGTTAAACAACCTTCGCGTAAACCCGGTGTCAGCCCACGTCCTGCGTGGCGACATAGGACTGGCATCCGGGGGGCGTATGCCTGCGAAAGCACCTTTCCACCCTCCAGTAGGTTGGGTCAGTGTGCTATCTACCTCTCTTCTTACCCAAACATATGGCTAAGAATAGGTATCTCACCAACCTCCCTTCTTACCCAAACACTGGTTAAGAACAGGCATTCCATCCATCACTAAGCAAGCACCCCCTGGGGGCTGGCTGGGCAGAGCAGCCTTCCCCTTAGGCCGGGATACCATATGAACTGTCACAGATAGCTCTAACCGGACCTAGTGCTATCGGACGCAGTAACACCCCCCCCGTGGGCTGTTCCGTCTGATATACCCTCATGGCAACGGTTCCCACACATGGTAACCCATGAGCTTCCCCAGGTGGGCCTCCACCTCGCGGTTAACTACCCAGTCCGCACGTTCCATGCGTCTCCTCCAAGGACGAGACCATACCTATATCCACCATATTCCTCCCCACGGGTAGGAGGTGGCCTCTGCAGCGCATATTAGGCAGCGCTAATTAAGGAAGTTGCGCTTACCCGGTGTAAACCCGAGCCTGACGGCCTCTCGCCAGTAGAGAGCTAAGGCCTCCGTCCGTGAAAGGTTACCGGTCAGGGCTGTACCCATCTTTCTCCAAGAAAGCTCTGGAACCCCCCGACCACCACACTAGAAGGTTACAGTTTCGCGAAAGCATCGGGCTGACACGCCCAGGCCTGTTACCGTCGCTTCGCTAGAGATTGTGACGCGATACAGCGTTGTGGCGTTTTCCATAGGCAACCCCATCTGTCGTTCTCGACACAACGTCGAGAGACCGACAGAAAGGGACCGTCTTGGTTACGTATGTAACCTCAGTTCCCTGATGGAGGGAACGAGACGTTGTGTCCCTTATGCCACAAACACGTATCGTATTCTGCTGCAGTCGTGAGAGGCTCTCAGGCTCTTCAGAACAAGAGGTAAATGAATGCTGCATGATGGCTTCCTTTTATACCGGACATCCGGGGGCGGAGCCCGGCATGCAAATTTCATTCGCCAAATTTCATTGGCCTTTTCTATAGTAGTCAGAGTTGATTGGTTCTCAAGGGCGAACCCCATCTGTCGTTCTCGACACAACGTCTCGTTCTCTCCATCAGGGAACTGAGGTTACATACGTAACCAAGACGTTTTCTATATGACACTTCTAAGAGTGATCGCTGGTTGAGTAAAACCTGTATGTATCTGGTACTTGGTGTGCATAAGTTTTCTATATGACGCTTCTAAGAGTGATCGCTAGTTCACTAAAACCTGTATGTGTCTGGTACTCGGTATGCATACGTTTTCTAAATTACACTTTTAAGAGTGATCGCTGGTTGAGTAAAACCTGTATGTATCTGGTACTCGGTGTGCATACGTTTTCTAAATGGCGCTTCTAAGAGTGATCGCTTGTTAACTAAAACTTTTCCGTATCATGTTCTCGGTGTGCATAAGTTTTCTAAAGGACACAAATAAAATTTGCATGCCGGCATCATTCATTCACCTTTTGTTCTTTAGAGCCTTCGCTCATGACTACGAGTTGCTTATATCTACATCGCCAGATTCTCATGACGTGGTACAGCGGATCGTCCCTTCCTGCAGCAACTTTCCCCTGGGCCTCTCGGCGGTGCCAGAAGTGTTCGAGATCTTTCTAGAAGAGCATATTTCCTTCTAAAAGCGCATATTTCTCCAGCGTGGCATGTCCCGCTGTTCTCTCGGGTGCAACACACTCATTGAGGAGGGGGACGGACACGATGTCTGCCTCGGGTGTTGGGTTCTCCAGCACGTTGAGGCAGCCGTTGTGGATACGTCCTGCCCGCACTGCGGGCGGATGACGATTCAGACGTTGCGTCACGGGCGGCTGTATTCCCTCGGGAACCCGCCGCCACCGCGTTTGTTCCCTGTTTCGTGACAGCAGTGGCTACGGCCCTGCCATCCGCTTCGGCAAGCAGCGAGGGTGATATGAGGATTATTGAGAGCGCTTATCCGCCAGCCACTGGCTCATGGGCCGCTCACACCTCGTCTCGCTCATTTGATCGTTCCCCAAAAAGACGGTCCCACTGCCTTGTTCCTCAATCACGTGTTCGGAAACGGTGCGTGATGATGGGATGTCCCTTGCAGCATTGGAGGGTGACGAAATGGCATTTTGACCCCGATAATTCCTTGATGCTCCCCTGTTCGGGGGTCAAGATCAGGAAAAATCGGACGTCAAGATGACGGCCATGCTTTCCCGGGCCGCCGTGAGCATGAGGCGGCAGTGGACGCACTGCCCCTCCCCCAACGATGTGGCTGGATATGCGGCACTTGGGGTTTTGAGTGCGGCTACCCATCAGTGCTGTGTATACCAGAAGTGTGTGAGGAACTCTGTAAGACCTGGAAACGCCCCCTTCTCGGCGCGTACACGTCAAACTAGTTCTGTCACCCTTTCTTTCCCTTGTTGGTGGTTCAGCTAGAGGATATGTCGATATCCCCCAGAGGGAATGTGGTGCTGCGGTCCAACCCGCAGTCGGATGCCACCTGGGGGCTCGATCTAGACTCCCGTCCAAAGCATGTAGGCTTTCCGACGTCTCTGATGCCGGGAGCTTGCACTGCTGCGGGCAGAGCTGCCCCTCTCTTTACGCTATGGTCCAGGCCAAGGCATTGAGAGAGTCCCAACAGGGCAAGACTTACAATTTTGTGAAAGCTCTCGTGTATGACATACCCAGGCCTGTCACTGTCGCTATGCTATACAGCGTGGTGGCGTTTTTCATGGGAACCCCATCTGTCGGTTCGACACAACGTCTCGTTCCCTCCATCAGGGAACTGAGGTTACAGACGTAACCAAGACATTTTCCACATAGCGTGCCGTTCCCACTCACGTCTTGCTCAGATATTATGACTGCATGAGTTAATTTAAGTAAATCTAAACAGCGGAATGTATCCTATTTCTGACCAGTGGTTTAAGCGCAAGATCTGCTTCGTCTCTTGTCTGCACAACCCAAACACAACTGCATCTCGTTTTTCACCCCAGACGTAAATAATAACTCTGTCAATGTAAACCATGTTTGACACATACAGACGCGCACAGCAATTTGAAGATCTAACAGCATTTATTGCATACTTGAGAATGTTTGGGGTGACGGTGAAATGCTAACTCTCTGCGTCTCTCTGCACGCGCATAGCACGACCTTCCCCCAGGGGCCCGTGCTTTCATCTCTCTCTCCACCGCAATAACATCTATCTCCACCTCTATCCTCTGCCACAGCAGACATCACTACTCTGAAGCCAGCATCGCTGCAGCGACCGTCCCAGGGGCCCCATTCTTTATTCAGCACTGTCGCAGGAGCCTTTTCTATACTCCGCACTGCCACAGTAGTGCCGCTCCCAGACTAGCCTTCTTCGTTGCAGCTTCTCCTACCTTCGCACCCCCAGGAGCCTTCATCTTTACTCAGTACTGCCTCAGCAGTGTCGCTACCCCAGAGGCTTTTCTATACCGCACTGCCGCAGTCATGCCGTTCCTGTGGGAGCCTTCCTATCCATCTCCCACTGCAACTGCAGTACCTGCTCCACTAGGAGCTCAACTCTCTCCTCAGAGGGCAGTATAGTTTCGCTCCCACGGTGCCCTATATGCACTCAGCACTACCACAGTAGTGTCACTTCCGCAGGATCCTTTTCCAGACTCTGCACGGCCCCAGTAGTGCACGCTCAGGTCTCATAGTCCAGGCACACACCGAGCTCGGAGCCCTATCCCCGGGACAGAACGCCAAACACGCATAATATCTGTCCCCCATCTGTAGTTATTATATGCGAGGTGAATTATGTTTTATTTACAAAGTTGGGGAGGAATACGTGCAGATAATTAACCCGCCTGGCTTGCTATGACCAATCTCACCATTCAGATAATTAACACGTCTGGCTTTCCATGACCAGTCTCACAATCAGATAACTAACCCGGCTGGCTTCAAGTAACCAATCTTCTTCCAGCCCTGGAAAAACCCCCCACTACAAATAGACAAGACGGCTTACCCTTATTCTCTCTTCATTTTCGCAGCATCCGTGCTCCACCCCAACTCTGCACCATCAGCATATTTTTCTGCAACATAACGGGGGGGAACGACCTGAGTCCTGGCATACACCAGACCCTTTTAAATTTTCACTTTATCATCAACAGATGTTACTCTACTGAAAATTGATCTATAAACATAATTTTAGTCCCCATAATATCCCTTTATGGAACTGCAGATATGTAACTCTTAGAAATAAATCTGTATTTGACAAAAACTGGTGGGAGGAAGGAATATGGTCTGTGCTTCACATGTTGGATAATACTGGATGTATAATTTTGTATGAGAATTTCTGTTCCAAATTCAACATATATGATCAAAAACAATATGACAACATTGTCAGAGCAGTCCCTCAGTCGATAATCCAGATGTCAAACAGTCTGTCTCAAAGTAATGTAATCCCTTGATTTCCAAAGCTTTTGGTTAATGGAATTGCGATCACCACTTTAAATTTACCCAATTTAATATTCCGTAAAGTTTTTGTTAAAGAGCTGTATCCTTGTTCTTCAAAAAGAAAAAAATTATGATATTAAAAAATTGAGAACTAAATATCTTAAATTTCCAATTCCACCTAAGGTAAAGGAAGTCCATTTTAAAATCATTCATGGTATCTATCCTTCTAGAGAATTTTTAAGATGTCTATTTGGTACTATAGTAGTAACAGTTAATAATTTTGTGTTGATGAAATTGGAACAACCGAACATCTCTTTTTTGACTGTAAATTTGCACATGCTTTTTGGGAGGATTTGCATTACTGGGTATTTCCAAAATGTGACAATCTCACGTAGTTAACAAAGAAACAGTTTTGTTTGGTATGTTTTTAAGGTATAAAACACATGATTTAGCATTACCACAAATCTTATTCTTGGAAAATTATTTTTACATTAAGGTAAATTCCCAATTTTTACATATTTCACAAGGATTTATGTCTGCATTTCTTCTCACTCAAGTTTATGAAGGAGAAAAATGCTATTTGTTGTGTTAACTTAGTGGAGGATTTGGAACTTCGGAGAACCCCTAGTTTGTGTTATTTTTAATTTTTTCTCTCGTATTGTGTAATTGCAGTTTTTACAAAGGTATATAATAATTATTTTTATTTTGTTTTGTAAAGCTTGTCTGCTGTCTATTTCAACATTTGCTCTTTTTTGCCAGGCCACTTTTGTTTGTAAAATTTTGAATGTTCAATATATAGAACATAGACTAAAAAGAAATAATAATAAAGTTACGCCGACAGGACAGAGAAAAAAAAACTTCCATTTCCGGATCACACGGCAAGATTCCTCACCACCCCGGAGCATGACGCGAGAGGATTCACCCCCACACAGCGGACAAAGCTAATTCCCCAACGCCCTACTCACTGTCTTCTGTTACCCCTGTGCACATGTGAATAAAATTACCCTCCGGGGATATTTCTTTGGCATCTCCTCCAAATCTGCCCTGTAGCTTGCTCTGCCCCTTCTCTACGCAGCAACACGAGTCCACATACAGCAGCACTGGTGCAGCCACGGCACCCTGGCTGTACCTGTCGATTAGGCCGGAGACCATGGTGTCTAGTGACGCACCTTCCTGAGCGCTCAGGACACTGATAAGTATTTGTCATTTTGTGTAATGGTTGGGGCTGAGGTAGAGGCCGGGACAGGTGTGGGAGTGGAGGAAGGTTGAGCACTTGTGGTCCGGTAGGCCTTGTTCAATTCAATTCAAGTTTATTTATATAGCGCTTTTCACAATGTGCATTGTTCCAAAGCAGCTTTACAGGAGCAAATAAGAAAACACAGAGGTAAAACATAACGCAGTCCATAGTGTTTATAGAACAAGCAAGATCATTCTAATAGATCATATCCAATAAATAAATAAATAGATGCAGTCTCCCGGTGAGCAAGCCAACACTGCCCTGCTGTGGCGAGGAACCCAAACTTCAATGATTGATTGAAGGAGAAAAAAAACCTCGGGAGAAACCAGGCTCAGCCGGGAGGGCCAGATCCCCTCTGACGTGCCCGACCAAGTCACAGAGCAAACATCAACGAGGAAGAGCCCACCGCCCGCGACCCAGGTCATCCCACTCGCCGAAACCATGCACGTCCAGCCCGGTCCCACTCCACGATCGACACCAGAAAACAGGGGAACAACCAGGGAAAATAGTAATGGCATATTGGAACCTTATTCCTCTGCTGTCTGACATCGACCACAAAACAAAACCAGACCCACACAGCCCCAACAAATAAGATTGTGGTACGATGTTCTATAATTAAACAGATACACACTCTAAACAACAACACACCAGTATCATGATCAATAATGACATTAAAAAACACATGTCCCAACTGAAAACATCACCAAACGGCGCTCAGCGAAGCCCTGCTCATTAGCTATGCAAGCGACAGCCAATGGGAAGTCGCCAAAGTCAGATCGCGCAAAACGATCATAATTCCTATCTTGTTCGTATTATTTTCGCAAACAATCACACAATACCCTATTTTGACATTATAAGGTACAATGTGGAGGAGTCTGGAGACGTGAATGTGAGCCTGGAGTTTCATAAACATATGTCAGCACTGAAATGAATGGGTCGACACTTCGCTTGTTTGTGACATGACCTTTAATCTTTTTATTGGTTCTGACGTTATACCTGTGCGAATTCATCCTGGTATTTATGGATGTGCTAGTCTCCCCCACGTACCTCATCCCACATTTTCTGCAGGTTATTAAATAGACGCAGTTGCTTCTGTTGAGGGGAACATTCTGTGGGATCCGGCAAAAGACCCCTCGTTGTCCGGTTCGAAGTCTAGCAGGTAGTCGTTCCCTGGTCCTATCCTTCACCCTCGCCGGCTGAAGTTTGCTGTGAACTAGGAGATCTCTGAGATTTTTACCCCTGCTATAGGCTATGAGTGGCGTAAAGGCGTCCCCAAACCAGGTCTCATCTGCTTTGTCATGGAATATGCGTCTTATTTTCCGAGCGACACTCGCATGATATGTAGAGTAAGGAACCACAAACGGTATGATTCGTTTATGTTGATCTGGCCGTTGGGCACTTCCCTCATTCTCAGCCTGTACCTGGCGTCTCACTATGTTCCTCAAAAAGGACCTGGAATACCCTCTTGGTCGTAAGGCCTTAAAAAAGAACCTTCCTTGCCGCCACCTCGTCCTCCCGTCGAGTACAAATTCTGTTGAATAATCAGTTGGCTTTTAACTAGACCCCGGAAAGTGTGTTTTGGATGATAACTGTGTTTGTGTAGGAGCGCATGTGTATCCGTGCTTTTAAAGAAGACCTTGAGGTCAAGCTTACCGGTGGGAAATTCGGACCTTTAAACACTGTCACATCTAGGTAATCAATCTGGCGTTCCGACAGGGTAAACGTTAGCTTAATCGATTCATGATGACTGTTCAGCCTATCCACGAAGTCGTGATTGTGTAAAAATCATAATCCCCAGATATCATCCAAGTATCTAAAATACTGGAGCGGTTTAATAGGACACTTTGCCAAGGCCTCATTTTCCCACTGTGCCATATAGATGTCGGCATACGCTGGTGCAAACTTCTTGCCCATTGCCGTACCCTTAACTTGTAGATAAAATTCCCCATTAAACTCGAAATCATTTTTTGGTTAGACTCAGACGCAATAGGTCAATGAGTGTGTCTTCTGGTCTATCAATGCTTGGGTATTTATGGAAGCAGGCTCTAACTGCATTCAACCCTTTCTCGGTCTCTATATTGGTGGTGTAAAGACTCGTAACATCCATGGAAAAGAACCATACCGGGTCCTTAATTACCAAGGCTTTAATTTTTGCCACGAAATCCCAGGTATCTTTTATATAGCTACTGTGTCGAGTAGACAACGGATTGAGATAGTAATCTATGTACTCCGCCACCCGATAACTCTCGCTCCCACAATCCGCTACAATAGGCCTACCCGGTGGCATATCCTCAAAAGGCCATTTATTTCTAGGTTTGTGAATTTTCGGCAAGAGATAGAAACGCCTGGGCCTAGGAACCCCAACCCCCTCGAGATAATCTCTTTGCCTCGGCTCCAGGTAGTGCTGAGCCACAAGGTTATCTAACAGACCTCGGATCACTGGGATCGAATTTAGGTAAATCGGTGCGTCAAGCTTTTGATAGTATTCCGTGTCCCCTAACTGTCTCAACGCTTCCTTAACATATTGTGCTCTATCCATGACAACCACAACAGCTCCTTTGTCAGCAGGTTTAATAATGATAGAAAAATCGTTACAAAGTCTGTCCAGGGCCTCCTCCTCCCCCCTGGACAGATTGCCGGTAGGCACCGTGTGCCTTCCCGGCAAAGAAAATAAAAACAAATTGTCCTGCTTAATGATGTCCCACGCCATCCTGGGGACCTGATCCGGCGGCGGCTCCCACTCGGATGGGGGTTTGAATGGGAGTTCCGGCTGTCGGTCCTCCGTCTCTACCCCAAAAAAGGCCGCCAATCTAAGTCGCCTGTGGTAGCTGGAGGCCTGCACCTGTAGTTCCGGCATATTAAATTCACTCACTCTCGTGCTAGGAATAAATGTCAAACCTTTCTGTAATAAACAGAGTTCCCCTTCATTTAGCTGAATTAGTTTAGAAAGGTTAACCACCGTACCGTCAGCTTGGTGTTGATGGGCTCCTCCGTGGTTCAGGGCATCCAGCCAGAACTTTGCCATGGCCATGGCCGTCTCCGATGTCCAGTGCGTCAAGTCCTTCTCGACCTTAAACTGCGACCCTGGCAGAGGAGGGAGAGACACTCCAGTGTCATGAATGTAAGTATTGAGGGACCTCAGGATATCCCGTTGGGCTTTCGGGAGCCCGGCCGAGAAGTTATTACTGGCATCCGCACTCCCGGCATTGGGGAAGCGCTTCTCCGCCACGGCCAAGGTCCCCATGACCATTTTGCGGAGGGATAAGGCCGCTTTTGTCTTCCTGTCATTGATCCCTACTGCTAAAATAACCACCTGGGTGTCCGAGCACGTTGGCGTGTTTGTTTGTAGCATCCACAAGATGTTAGACCACTGGGCCCCTGGGTAAGACACTAGCTGTATAAGATTATCACCCAGGTCTGTGATCCTGTCGATATTGGAATCCCCCAGTATCAATATCGGTCTTAAGGGGTTCAGGACCCAATTGGCCTTTTATCTCCCTGGTGGTCCATTTTAACGTGCAAGCTCTGGGTGGGCCCCCCCTGTCTGGGCCCCTACCAACTCGGGTTTCTGCTGGCCGTCTGGCGACCCCTCGGCCCTTTTCTTTTGCCTCCTCCCACTTGGGCCCCGGCTGCTCCTCCCCCTTCCTTTTGTCCCTTGCTTCCCCGTCTCCTCCTTCCCATGAGTCCGCTCACAGAGCCTTCCCAATCTAATTCTTCCTCCGCGTTTGGGCCCTCCCTCTGCCCTGGCACCCTCAGCCTGAGGCCTCCGCCTTTCCCGGCTCTACCCAGAGGTTCTCTCATGTTCTCTGCCAGGGATTTGCCGGCTGGTTCCCAGCCAGTTCCTGGCATTGCCCCACAGCATTTGGGTCGTACCCTCTGTTGGCTGTGCCGGTCTCACTAGCTGTTCCAGCCATGCTGCGGCCCTGTTTAATGATCTTGGACCCGGGTCCCTTTCCGTCTCCGTCAGATGGTGCTTAGTTTTCAGAAACCGGAAAAGGACCCGGACCAATTTTTTAAAGTTCTCCTCGCGATCCATGATCTCACTAAAAAGTTTAGAAACAAATGTTATCAGCCACTGTCTCAAACGAAAAGTATGTAGGCATCAAGCCTGTCCCAAAAGCCATAACCCTAATTCTGGACTAATTCCAATCACCCGCATTGTTTGACGAGGTCGACCGACGGGACTGCGCCAGCCGACCTCACCCTCACCGGACTGGGCGTAGGGCCGCTCACCCACCAAATCCCTCGGAGGAGAACCCCCAAGGGACAAGGTAGGTCAGCAAACAATGCATCCCCCACCCTAATCTAACCCCTCTTCAAAGACCAATGTACCTCCATACACATCGCCCGCATTGTTTGACGAGGTCGACCGACGGGACTGCGCCAGCCGACCTCACCCTCACCGGACTGGGCGTAGGGCCGCTCACCCACCAAATCCCTCGGAGGAGAACCCCCAAGGGACAAGGTAGGTCAGCAAACAATGCATCCCCCACCCTAATCTTAACCCCTCTTCAAAGACCAATGTACCTCCATACACATCGCCCGCATTGTTTGACGAGGTCGACCGACGGGACTGCGCCAGCCGACGACCTCACCCTCACCGGACTGGGCGTAGGGCCGCTCACCCACCAAATCCCTCGGAGGAGAACCCCCAAGGGACAAGGTAGGTCAGCAAACAATGCATCCCCCACCCTAATCTTAACCCCTCTTCAAAGACCAATGTACCTCCATACACATCGCCCGCATTGTTTGACGAGGTCGACCGACGGGACTGCGCCAGCCGACCTCACCCTCACCGGACTGGGCGTAGGGCCGCTCACCCACCAAATCCCTCGGAGGAGAACCCCCAAGGGACAAGGTAGGTCAGCAAACAATGCATCCCCCACCCTAATCTTAACCCCTCTTCAAAGACCAATGTACCTCCATACACATCGCCCGCATTGTTTGACGAGGTCGACCGACGGGACTGCGCCAGCCGACCTCACCCTCACCGGACTGGGCGTAGGGCCGCACCCACCAAATCCCTCGGAGGAGAACCCCCAAGGGACAAGGTAGGTCAGCAAACAATGCATCCCCCACCCTAATCTTAACCCCTCTTCAAAGACCAATGTACCTCCATACACATCGCCCGCATTGTTTGACGAGGTCGACCGACGGGACTGCGCCAGCCGACCTCACCCTCACCCGGACTGGGCGTAGGGCCGCTCACCCACCAAATCCCTCGGAGGAGAACCCCCAAGGACAAGGTAGGTCAGCAAACAATGCATCCCCCACCCTAATCTTAACCCCTCTTCAAAGACCAATATACCTCCATACACGTCACCCGCATTGTTGACGAGGCCGACCGACAGGACTGCGTCAGTCGACCTCACCCCCACCGGACTGGGCGTAGGGCCGCTCACCCACCCTATCCCCAGCGGAACCCCCAAGGGACAAGGTAGGTCAGCAAACAATGCATCTCTAACCCTAACCATATATCCCGTCACGTCATATCTCGGATACCTTGCATACCCATTATTTTTTAGGGGAGAACGAATCAGGCATCCTGCCACCCCTATCTATTAATAACGCAGTGATCCGATGAGATGAACATAGGATGAAAAAAGAAAATTAATTAATAAATAAAAAAAGGTTGTTAAACAAATGACCCTCAAGACCCGGTACGGCACCTCTCCTGCTCTATGGTCGAAAATGTGACCTATCCCATCCCCCTATCCTAATTACGCCCCTATCTACCCCACCCTTACTATGGCCAAAACTGTGTGTAACAACAACAACACCCTAGGTCCGAAGGCACTGGCGAGGTAGGTTGTGAAAATACAACAGCCTCCCCCACAGCATCTCGCTGTAGTTTGGGATAGGAGACCGAGGAAAAGGCACTGGCCGGCGCATGTTTCTGAGTGTCGAAGGACCCCTATCTAACGCGCAGTTTTTGAGGCCAACCTCCCAATGGGGTTACGTTGAGCCGGGATCCTGACCTTAGGTTTTAGAGTTTGGTGTGGATAAGACGAGTCTTTACGACTGTGCGTTTATCATTGATATTAAAAGTCCAGCACCTATCAGGGTTAAAATGAACCCGGTTCCTGACCTTAGGGTTAGTGCAGGTAAAGTGATTCTTCAAAAAAAGCTTTCCTAGCAATTTAAACTGAAAAAATATTTTGCTAAGCTTATCCCCAAATCCGATGTACGTGCGGCAGAGACGAACTCTTGATGGCAGCCAAGCTGTCCACCTTGGCACGAAACGATCAGACCTGTGAGACAGAGCATAAAAGTACCTCACAGCTCAACCCGAAAATTTTTTTTATGTTAAATCCGGATTATGATTGGTAAAAGGTAAAGTTAATCAACTGACCATGGGTTTACCGATTGGCTTAATCCATAAAAAACAGTAACCCCCCTGACCTATCTCTCGGTGTGACATAGGTGCCGTACGATGGCCTATTTTGAGAGTCAGACAGCCTACAACCTTCAAGTTACCGTCAAACCATGCCCCCAAGTGTTAGCATAATTAGGAGTTATGTAAGAGACACATCATCAGTGGTAGACCCCAGAGTCATTGGGTGTTTCGGCCATGAACTACCAGACACCCCTCGTCTGAGGCGGCCCGCTGTAGGGATCAATCCTCAGCGTGTGTCCCGTGACTAATCGTCTGCCTGACCTGTCCAGATCCGCAATTTGGTTTTGTTGGGATTCCGGCGCCCTACTGAACCCTTAATTCGGTTCGTAAAACAACAAGCTAGGCCCTGGCTCCTGCTGACCTCTCACCAAAAAACTATTTTTGTAACCTCTCTTTACAAGCAAATTGGTATTGTTTTTTAAAAAAATTGTGTGAAAAGGCAACAACCCCAACCAAAAATTCGGTTTTCGATCAGACCTTCACTGCCGATTACAAGTGTTAAGTCTACCCAAGCGACCCTGAACCCCCTGGACTTTTCAAATCGCTAAAACCAACCCTCAGCTAAATCTATGTGATTGCTGTATGTTACTCTTGATAGCGTATACCAGGTATTTAGTTCATTCCCCATCTTTGGGCCTCTCCATACTACCGCCCCTTCCTCTCAACCGGGAAAAGCAAAAAGAATTAACAATCAAGAATTAAACCTGGATTCAAAAAGGGATCCCCCACCCTGGACTGGGCTTTGGGTTTCCCCCGAGTGCAGTGTAAAAATATGCTGTGAGTGAGTGGTGCTATTCACCGTAAAAAATTGGGTTCCTTTTAAAGCCCTTCAACCCTGGGCCACCATCCCTACGTGCTGTCCTAGTGGACATAGGGGGGCAGGATACCTACCGTTCGAGAACCCTTGTTAACACCGCAAGGTAGCCAGGAACTCGAATAATTCGAAAACGCCCATCGATACCCGCCCACCGATACCCAATCGAAGGGAAATGACTGGCGGGGGCAGCAAGGCCCCACCTTCATCCAATCACCCCTCCTAAGAACTCTCACAATCCAAAACAGACATCATTCTTACCTAGAACGACCGCAAGGTGCAAGAATCCCTGTCTGGGCCTAGCAACCCCTAAGCATCCTCTATGTTGGCACCCAACTACACAGTCACGGGGACCCGTTACGTTACCCATCATGTAACTGTTCCTCTGTGTTCTATTTTTCGCTTTTTAATCCATATTCCACCATAGATCTATGCATATATGTTTTTTTGTCTAAATTTCTAAATTTGTTCTTCCATTCATCGTTCCCTGGCCCTCTCATTCATTCTCCTCTCATTAGGTCATCAAGACCAGTGTGACGCTCCATACTGGCTATGCAAATCCATACAAAAAAAGGTCACCGTTTTCGAGGAGATCAGCTCCAACTCCCTATCTCTCACCTCCATATTCACCCGAGTCAACTTTCCTGGAGAAATCTTCCCACAGGGTCGATTCCTGGTGGTGGAAATGGCATTCGTGTCTATCCTCCTTCACCTGCCCTAAACATTTTGTTAAAGGCTCGTTACAACCTTACAGATTGTAACAAACACACTCTTGTAAACACTCTTTTTTTCACTCTTTTGGTCTTTTTCTATCTTTCTTTTTCTATCTTTCCCGACATTAGGTGTCAGACCATCTAGAGTACTGACTTTAGGTGTTAGATCAGAGTTTCCTGACATTTAGGGTTAGGCCAAATGGGTTCCCTGATATTTAGGTGTCAGGCCCTCATGAGTCCTGACCCTAGGGTTAGGCCAAATGGGTTTCCTGATATTAGGTGTCAGGCCATCATGAGTCCTGACCTTAGGGTTAGGCCAAAATGGGTTTCCTGATATTAGGTGTCAGGCCATCATGAGTCCTGACCTTAGGGTTAGGCCATATGGGTTTCCTGATATTAGGTGTCAGGCCATCATGCGTCCTGACCTTAGGGTTAGGCCAAATGGGGTTTCTGATATTAGGTGTCAGGCAATCTAGAGTCCTGACCTTAGGTGTTAGAGTTAGATGTGAGCGAGGGAGTCGTTTACCGTATGCCCCTCTTGATCCTGTGTTTACTTGCATTTAGGTGTTCCAGCAATTCGAGTGTCCTGACCTTAGGAGTTAGATCATCGGAGTTTTGACCTTTAGGGTTAGGCCATATGGGTTTCCTGATATTAGGTGTCAGGCCATCATGAGTCCTGACCTTAGGGTTAGGCCAAATAGGGTTCCTGATATTAGGTGTCAGGCCATCATGAGTCCTGACCTTAGGGTTAGGCCAAATGGGGCTCCTGATATTAGGTGTCAGGCACTCTAGAGTCCTGACCTTAGGTGTTAGAGTTTGATGTGAGCGAGGGAGTCGTTTACCGTATGCCCCTCTTGATCCTGTGTTTACTTGCATTTAGGTGTTACAGCAATCCGAGTGTCCTGACCTTAGGAGTTAGATCATCGGAGTTTTGACCTTTAGGGCTAGGCCAAATGAGTTACCTGATATTAGGTGTCAGGCCATCATGAGTCTTGACCTTAGGGTTAGGCCAAATGGGTTTCCTGATATTAGGTGTCAGGCCATCATGAGTCCTGACCTTAGGGTGGGCTAAATGGGTTTCCTGATATTAGGTGTCAGGCCATCTAAAGTCCTAACCTTAGGTGTTAGAGTTTATGTGAGAGAGAGAGAGAGAGTGTTGTTAAATTAAGTTATGGCCTACCCGTATTTCCCGTATATGATAAAATGTTGAGGATTATCATCATATTCACCCTCAACCCTCCTTAATCCTTTTTCCCCCATCAGCCAACCAATTCACCCCTATCCATATGGCCACCGTGAGTATCCAGAGATCTTAATAAACATGTGTAGAGACCAACGAAACGCTATATACGACCAACGAGATGCACAATTATGTATGTATGTATCGTCTAGATTTAAATAAATCGGTAGAAAAAAAAGTGTGTGACCGTTCCGAGGAGCCGTGGTCTGGGCCCAGGGTTCCCATAAAATATATATGTAGGTCCTTTCTCTTCCTGTCCCTCCACTGAACCGGTTTGGGGCTTTTCGGAGTGGACCACTTTTCTGAGTATCTTCCCCCGGATCCGGCCGACCACAGCCCCTCCACGGGAGTTTCTCCCACCGCGTAATCCGCTTGGTGTATTTAACTGGACTCGCCTCTTATATGCGCCCTCGGGTTTACAACGTCTCTGGGGATCCATCTGCACATATGTGTGGGAGAGTGTGAACTTACCCCTCCTGATATGGTGTATCGCAAAAAAAACTTTAGCTTTCTTCATTTCTCGTATTCTCGCGTCTTATGTTCAATCCTCTCGGGAACTGGGTACCTAATTTATTAATCCATGCCCACTCTTTTTTTAGCCTATCTCTTTTATTCCACTGGGCCTCATGTTCTAATCCGGTCACTCTCATGTTCTGTACACCGTGCCTGACAAATGGGACGTGACATGACCTTTAATCTTTTTATTGGTTCTGACGTTATACCTGTGCGAATTCATCCTGGTATTTATGGATGTGCTAGTCTCCCCCACGTACCTCATCCCACATTTTCTGCAGGTTATTAAATAGACGCAGTTGCTTCTGTTGAGGGGAACATTCTGTGGGATCCGGCAAAAGACCCCTCGTTGTCCGGTTCGAAGTCTAGCAGGTAGTCGTTCCCTGGTCCTATCCTTCACCCTCGCCGGCTGAAATTTGCTGTGAACTAGGAGATCTCTGAGATTTTTACCCCTGCTATAGGCTATGAGTGGCGTAAAGGCGTCCCCAAACCAGGTCTCATCTGCTTTGTCATGGAATATGCGTCTTATTTTCCGAGCGACACTCGCATGATATGTAGAGTAAGGAACCACAAACGGTATGATTCGTTTATGTTGATCTGGCCGTTGGGCACTTCCCTCATTCTCAGCCTGTACCTGGCGTCTCACTATGTTCCTCAAAAAGGACCTGGAATACCCTCTTGGTCGTAAGGCCTTAAAAAGAACCTTCCTTGCCGCCACCTCGTCCTCCCGTCGAGTACAAATTCTGTTGAATCTAATCAGTTGGCTTTTAACTAGACCCCGGAAAGTGTGTTTTGGATGATAACTGTGTTTGTGTAGGAGCGCATGTGTATCCGTGCTTTTAAAGAAGACCTTGAGGTCAAGCTTACCGGTGTCCTGGAAATTCGGACCTTTAAACACTGTCACATCTAGGTAATCAATCTGGCGTTCCGACAGGGTAAACGTTAGCTTAATCGATTCATGATGACTGTTCAGCCTATCCACGAAGTCGTGAAATTCCGGCTCTGAATGTCCCCATAATCCCCAGATATCATCCAAGTATCTAAAATACTGGAGCGGTTTAATAGGACACTTTGCCAAGGCCATTTTCCCACTGTGCCATATAGATGTCGGCATACGCTGGTGCAAACTTCTTGCCCATTGCCGTACCCTTAACTTGTAGATAAAATTCCCCATTAAACTCGAAATCATTTTTGGTTAGACTCAGACGCAATAGGTCAATGAGTGTGTCTTCTGGTCTATCAATGCTTGGGTATTTATGGAAGCAGGCTCTAACTGCATTCAACCCTTTCTCGGTCTCTATATTGGTGTAAAGACTCGTAACATCCATGGAAAAGAACCATACCGGGTCCTTAATTACCAAGGCTTTAATTTTTGCCACGAAATCCCAGGTATCTTTTTATATAGCTACTGTGTCGAGTAGACAACGGATTGAGATAGTAATCTATGTACTCCGCCACCCGATAACTCTCGCTCCCACAATCCGCTACAATAGGCCTACCCGGTGGCATATCCTCAAAAGGCCATTTATTTCTAGGTTTGTGAATTTTCGGCAAGAGATAGAAACGCCTGGGCCTAGGAACCCCAACCCCCTCGAGATAATCTCTTTGCCTCGGCTCCAGGTAGTGCTGAGCCACAAGGTTATCTAACAGACCTCGGATCACTGGGATCGAATTTAGGTAAATCGGTGCGTCAAGCTTTTGATAGTATTCCGTGTCCCCTAACTGTCTCAACGCTTCCTTAACATATTGTGCTCTATCCATGACAACCACAACAGCTCCTTTGTCAGCAGGTTTAATGATAGAAAAATCGTTACAAAGTCTGTCCAGGGCCTCCTCCTCCCCCCTGGACAGATTGCCGGTAGGCACCGTGTGCCTTCCCGGCAAGAAAATAAAAACAAATTGTCCTGCTTAATGATGTCCCACGCCATCCTGGGACTGATCCGGCGGCGGCTCCCACTCGGATGGGGGTTTGAATGGGAGTTCCGGGTCGGTCCTCCGTCTCTACCCCAAAGAAGGCCGCCAATCTAAGTCGCCTGTGGTAGCTGGAGGCCTGCACCTGTAGTTCCGGCATATTAAATTCACTCACTCTCGTACTAGGAATAAATGTCAAACCTTTCTGTAATAAACAGAGTTCCCCTTCATTTAGCTGAATTAGTTTAGAAAGGTTAACCACCGTACCGTCAGCTTGGTGTTGATGGGCTCCTCCGTGGTTCAGGGCATCCAGCCAGAACTTTGCCATGGCCCTGGCCGTCTCCGATGTCCAGTGCGTCAAGTCCTTCTCGACCTTAAACTGCGACCCTGGCAGAGGAGGGAGAGACACTCCAGTGTCATGAATGTAAATATTGAGGGACCTCAGGATATCCCGTTGGGCTTTCGGGAGCCCGGCCGAGAAGTTTATTACTGGCATCCGCACTCTGGCATTGGGGAAGCGCTTCTCCGCCACGGCCAAGGTCCCCATGACCATTTTGCGGAGGGATAAGGCCGCTTTTGTATTCCTGTCATTGATCCCTATTGCTAAAATAACCACCTGGGTGTCCAAGCACGTTGGCGTGTTATGCTGTAGCATCCACAAGATGTTAGACCACTGGGCCCCTGGGTAAGACACTAGCTGTATAAGATTATCACCCAGGTCTGTGATCCTGCCAATATTGGAATCCCCCAGTATCAATATCGGTCTTAAGGGGTTCAGGACCCAATTGGCCTTTTTATCCCCCTGGTGGTCCATTTTAACGTGTAAGCTCTGGGTGGGCCCCCCTGTCTGGGCCCCTACCAACTCGGGTTTCTGCTGGCCGTCTGGCGACCCCTCGGCCCTTTTCTTTGCCCTCCTCCCACTTGGGCCCGGCTGCTCCTCCCCCTTCCTTTTGTCCCTTGCTTCCCCGTCTCCTCCTTCCCATGAGTCGCTCAACAGAGCTTCCCAATCTAATTCTTCCTCCGCGTTTGGGCCCTCCCTTGCCCTGGCACCCTCAGCCTGAGGCTCCGTTTCCGCCCTTTCAGCCTCCACCCGGGGTGAATTTCCCCTTGGGTTGAGTTCCCCTTGGGGCTGAGCCGGATTCACCGTTCCCGGTGCCTCGACCCTGGCCGAATCATGCCGCTTTACGGGATCCTGTTGTTTTCTGACACGCTGGGGTAATGCTGCGTGTACCTCCAGCAACTCAGCCCTGACCTCGGACCGCACCTGGTCCACAATCTCGGCCCTGAGCTCCTGTCTCAGTTCCTCCCTCAGTTCTCGTCTCAGCTTTTCCCTTTGTGCCGTCTCGGCCTCACTCGCCCCAGCTGTGATCACCTCCATCCCAGAGCCCCCGGCCTCAGCCGGTCCCCTCCTGGCCACCACCAGAGCCCGTATTTCTGCCTCAGCCCGCTGCACCACACCCTCCCGTGCATGAGGGAGGTTTCTACGTAGCCACCCTTTGGCCACCTCCCAGGCTCTCTCTGCCTCTGAGAGGTCCAGAGTGCCCAGCTCTCTATGAAGGCCCCTCAGAGTATCTTCATAGTGCTCTGCCAGGATTTGCCGGCTGGTTCCCAGCCAGTTCCTGGCATTGCCCCACAGCATTTGGGTCGTACCCTCTGTTGGCTGTGCCGGTCTCACTAGCTGTTCCAGCCATGCTGCGGCCCTGTTTAATGATCTTGGACCCGGGTCCCTTTCCGTCTCCGTTAGATGGTGCTTAGTTTTCAGAAACCGGAAAAGGACCCGGACCAATTTTTTAAAGTTCTCCTCGCGATCCATGATCTCACTAAAAAGTTTAGAAACAAATGTTATCAGCCACTGTCTCAAACGAAAAGTATGTAGGCATCAAGCCTGTCCCAAAAGCCATAACCCTAATTCTGGACTAATTCCAATCACCCGCATGTTTGACGAGGTTGCGCCAGCCGACCTCACCCTCACCGGACTGGGCGTAGGGCCGCTCACCCACCAAATCCCTCGGAGGAGAACCCCCAAGGGACAAGGTAGGTCAGCAAACAATGCATCCCCCACCCTAATCTTAACCCCTCTTCAAAGACCAATGTACCTCCATACACATCGCCCGCATTGTTTGACGAGGTCGACCGACGGGACTGCGCCAGCCGACCTCACCCTCACCGGACTGGGCGTAGGGCCGCTCACCCACCAAATCCCTCGGAGGAGAACCCCCAAGGGACAAGGTAGGTCAGCAAACAATGCATCCCCCACCCTAATCTTAACCCCTCTTCAAAGACCAATGTACCTCCATACACATCGCCCGCATTGTTTGACGAGGTCGACCGACGGGACTGCGCCAGCCGACCTCACCCTCACCGGACTGGGCGTAGGGCCGCTCACCCACCCCAAATCCCTCGGAGGAGAACCCCCCAAGGGACAAGGTAGGTCAGCAAACAATGCATCCCCCACCCTAATCTTAACCCCTCTTCAAAGACCAATGTACCTCCATACACATCGCCCGCATTGTTTGACGAGGTCGACCGACGGGACTGCGCCAGCCGACCTCACCCTCACCGGACTGGGCGTAGGGCCGCTCACCCACCAAATCCCTCGGAGGAGAACCCCCAAGGGACAAGGTAGGTCAGCAAACAATGCATCCCCCACCCAAATCTTAACCCCTCTTCAAAGACCAATGTACCTCCATACACATCGCCCGCATTGTTTGACGAGGTCGACCGACGGGACTGCGCCAGCCGACCTCACCCTCACCGGACTGGGCGTAGGGCCGCTCACCCACCAAATCCCTCGGAGGAGAACCCCCAAGGGACAAGGTAGGTCAGCAAAACAATGCATCCCCCACCCTAATCTTAACCCCTCTTCAAAGACCAATGTACCTCCATACACATCGCCCGCATTGTTTGACGAGGTCGACCGACGGGACTGCGCCAGCCGACCTCACCCTCACCGGACTGGGCGTAGGGCCGCTCACCCACCAAATCCCTCGGAGGAGAACCCCCAAGGGACAAGGTAGGTCAGCAAACAATGCATCCCCCACCCTAATCTTAACCCCTCTTCAAAGACCAATATACCTCCATACACGTCACCCGCATTGTTGACGAGGCCGACCGACAGGACTGCGTCAGTCGACCTCACCCCCACCGGACTGGGCGTAGGGCCGCTCACCCACCCTATCCCCAGCGGAACCCCCAAGGGACAAGGTAGGTCAGCAAACAATGCATCTCTAACCCTAACCATATATCCCGTCACGTCATATCTCGGATACCTTGCATACCCATTATTTTTTAGGGGAGAACGAATCAGGCATCCTGCCACCCCTATCTATTAATAACGCAGTGATCCGATGAGATGAACATAGGATGAAAAAAGAAAATTAATTAATAAATAAAAAAAGGTTGTTAAACAAATGACCCTCAAGACCCGGTACGGCACCTCTCCTGCTCTATGGTCGAAAATGTGACCTATCCCATCCCCCTATCCTAATTACGCCCCTATCTACCCCACCCTTACTATGGCCAAAACTGTGTGTAACAACAACAACACCCTAGGTCCGAAGGCACTGGCGAGGTAGGTTGTGAAAATACAACAGCCTCCCCCACAGCATCTCGCTGTAGTTTGGGATAGGAGACCGAGGAAAAGGCACTGGCCGGCGCATGTTTCTGAGTGTCGAAGGACCCCTATCTAACGCGCAGTTTTTGAGGCCAACCTCCCAATGGGGTTACGTTGAGCCGGGATCCTGACCTTAGGTTTTAGAGTTTGGTGTGGATAAGACGAGTCTTTAACGACTGTGCGTTTATCATTGATATTAAAAGTCCAGCACCTATCAGGGTTAAAATGAACCCGGTTCCTGACCTTAGGGTTAGTGCAGGTAAAGTGATTCTTCAAAAAAAGCTTTCCTAGCAATTTAAACTGAAAAAATATTTTGCTAAGCTTATCCCACAAATCCGATGTACGTGCGGCAGAGACGAACTCTTGATGGCAGCCAAGCTGTCCACCTTGGCACGAAACGATCAGACCTGTGAGACAGAGCATAAAAGTACCTCACAGCTCAACCCGAAAATTTTTTTTATGTTAAATCCGGATTATGATTGGTAAAAGGTAAAGTTAATCAACTGACCATGGGTTTACCGATTGGCTTAATCCATAAAAAACAGTAACCCCCCTGACCTATCTCTCGGTGTGACATAGGTGCCGTACGATGGCCTATTTTGAGAGTCAGACAGCCTACAACCTTCAAGTTACCGTCAAACCATGCCCCCAAGTGTTAGCATAATTAGGAGTTATGTAAGAGACACATCATCAGTGGTAGACCCCAGAGTCATTGGGTGTTTCGGCCATGAACTACCAGACACCCTCGTCTGAGGCGGCCCGCTGTAGGGGATCAATCCTCAGCGTGTGTCCCGTGACTAATCGTCTGCCTGACCTGTCCAGATCCGCAATTTGGTTTTGTTGGGATTCCGGCGCCCTACTGAACCCTTAATTCGGTTCGTAAAACAACAAGCTAGGCCCTGGCTCCTGCTGACCTCTCACCAAAAAACTATTTTGTAACCTCTCTTTACAAGCAAATTGGTATTGTTTTTTAAAAAAATTGTGTGAAAAGGCAACAACCCCAACCAAAAATTCGGTTTTCGATCAGACCTTCACTGCCGATTACAAGTGTTAAGTCTACCCAAGCGACCCTGAACCCCCTGGACTTTTCAAATCGCTAAAACCAACCCTCAGCTAAATCTATGTGATTGCTGTATGTTACTCTTGATAGCGTATACCAGGTATTTAGTTCATTCCCCATCTTTGGGCCTCTCCATACTACCGCCCCTTCCTCTCAACCGGGAAAAGCAAAAGAATTAACAATCAAGAATTGAACCTGGATTCAAAAAGGGATCCCCCACCCTGGACTGGGCTTTGGGTTTCCCCCGAGTGCAGTGTAAAATATGCTGTGAGTGAGTGGTGCTATTCACCGTAAAAAATTGGGTTCCTTTTAAAGCCCTTCAACCCTGGGCCACCATCCCTACGTGCTGTCCTAGTGGACATAGGGGGGCAGGATACCTACCGTTCGAGAACCCTTGTTAACACCGCAAGGTAGCCAGGAACTCGAATAATTCGAAAACGCCCATCGATACCCGCCCACCGATACCCAATCGAAGGGAAATGACTGGCGGGGGCAGCAAGGCCCCACCTTCATCCAATCACCCCTCCTAAGAACTCTCACAATCCAAAACAGACATCATTCTTACCTAGAACGACCGCAAGGTGCAAGAATCCCTGTCTGGGCCTAGCAACCCCTAAGCATCCTCTATGTTGGCACCCAACTACACAGTCACGGGGACCCGTTACGTTACCCATCATGTAACTGTTCCTCTGTGTTCTATTTTTCGCTTTTTAATCCATATTCCACCATAGATCTATGCATATATGTTTTTTTTTGTCTAAATTTCTAAATTTGTTCTTCCATTCATCGTTCCCTGGCCCTCTCATTCATTCTCCTCTCATTAGGTCATCAAGACCAGTGTGACGCTCCATACTGGCTATGCAAATCCATACAAAAAAAGGTCACCGTTTTCGAGGAGATCAGCTCCAACTCCCTATCTCTCACCTCCATATTCACCCGAGTCAACTTTCCTGGAGAAATCTTCCCACAGGGTCGATTCCTGGTGGTGGAAATGGCATTCGTGTCTATCCTCCTTCACCTGCCCTAAACATTTTGTTAAAGGCTCGTTACAACCTTACAGATTTGTAACAAACACACTCTTGTAAACACTCTTTTTTTCACTCTTTTGGTCTTTTTCTATCTTTCTTTTCTATCTTTCCCGACATTAGGTGTCAGACCATCTAGAGTACTGACTTTAGGTGTTAGATCAGAGTTTCCTGACATTTAGGGTTAGGCCAAATGGGTTCCCTGATATTTAGGTGTCAGGCCCTCATGAGTCCTGACCCTAGGGTTAGGCCAAATGGGTTTCCTGATATTAGGTGTCAGGCCATCATGAGTCCTGACCTTGGGTTAGGCCAAAATGGGTTTCCTGATATTAGGTGTCAGGCCATCATGAGTCCTGACCTTAGGGTTAGGGCCATATGGGTTTCTGATATTAGGTGTCAGGCATCATGAGTCCGACTTTCCTGATATTAGTCAGGTAGAGTTCTAGGTGTTAGGGTTAGGGTTTAGGGTTAGGGTTTTTAGGGTTAGGGTTAGGATATAGGGATGATAGCCACGATGAATCAGCAGAGGATCATTCACTAACCCGGAATGCTTTTCTGAAGCTGTTATCTCAGTCATTTCTTGCAGGAGGGCCTAGAAAATCGCTGCACTTACTATTTGGAGGATGCTCTTTCGAATGCACTTGGTTAAAAGTCTAGGGCCACCACCAGCCGAGATAAGTTGGCACACCCTGTAATTTAAAGTGGAAAATTAAATTTATTGATATTTTCCCATCCACAGTCTACGATCAAGACAGTAACATGCTGACAGAAAGAATTATATCTTGTTTTTTAAACGTGTAGGTTTAGTTATGAAGAGGGTCGGTTCCAAACAGGGTTTGTAAGAATGGGTTTGTTTTATGGGAGGAACGTGGCTGCCCAGGGGTCACATTAGGTTTTAGGCGCTCGGGTTTTGTGACCTTAGGTGTTAGGGTTTGGTGTAGTTAAGGAATCTTTCAAATGATGACGTAGAGCTTTTATTAGACGGTAAACGTTCAAATCGTTGTGTTTCGCACGGGAATTCTAACATCAACTGTGAGTGTATTAAAATGCGTCACTTTTAGCTGCTTCTCACATCAACGCAGGCCTTTTCCAGCAGAGGGAGCAAGAGTGCGGGGACGTCTTGGGGTTAGGTTAGGGTTGGGGTTGCACAGGATATAGGGATGATAGCCACGATGAATCAGCAGAGGATCATTCACTAACCCCGGAATGCTTTTCTGAAGCTGTTATCTCAGTCATTTCTTGCAGGAGGGCCTAGAAAATCGCTGCACTTACTATTTGGAGGATGCTCTTTCGAATGCACTTGGTTTAAAAGTCTCTAGGGCCACCAGCCGAGATAAGTTGGCACACCCTGTAATTTAAAGTGGAAAATGAAATTTATTTGATATTTTCCCATCCACAGTCTACGATCAAGACAGTAAACATGCTGACAGAAAGAATTATATCTTGTTTTTTAAACGTGTAGGTTTAGTTTATGAAGAGGGTCGGTTCCAAACAGGGTTTGTAAGAATGGGTTTGTTTTATGGGAGGAACGTGGCTGCCCAGGGGTCACATTAGGTTTTAGGCGCTCGGGTTTTGTGACCTTAGGTGTTAGGGTTTGGTGTAGTTAGGGTTAGGGTTAGGATATAGGGATGATAGCCACGATGAATCAGCAGAGGATCATTCACTAACCCCGGAATGCTTTTCTGAAGCTGTTATCTCAGTCATTTCTTGCAGGAGGGCCTAGAAAATCGCTGCACTTACTATTTGGAGGATGCTCTTTCGAATGCACTTGGTTAAAAGTCTCTAGGGCCACCACCAGCCGAGATAAGTTGGCACACCCTGTAATTTAAAGTGGAAAATGAAATTTATTTGATATTTTCCCATCCACAGTCTACGATCAAGACAGTAAACATGCTGACAGAAAGAATTATATCTTGTTTTTTAAACGTGTAGGTTTAGTTTATGAAGAGGGTCGGTTCCAAACAGGGTTGTAAGAATGGGTTTGTTTTATGGGAGGAACGTGGCTGCCCAGGGGTCACATTAGGTTTTAGGCGCTCGGGTTTTGTGACCTTAGGTGTTAGGGTTTGGTGTAGTTAAGGGAATCTTTCAAATGATGACGTAGAGCTTTATATTAGACGGTAAACGTTCAACTCGTGTGTTTCGCACGGAATTCTAACATCAAACTGTGAGTGTATTAAAATGCGTCACTTTTAGCTGCTTCTCACATCAACGCAGGCCTTTTCCAGCAGAGGGAGCAAGAGTGCGGGGACGTCTTGGGGTTAGGTTAGGGTTGGGGTTGCACAGGATATAGGGATGATAGCCACGATGAATCAGCAGAGGATCATTCACTAACCCCGGAATGCTTTTCTGAAGCTGTTATCTCAGTCATTTCTTGCAGGAGGGCCTAGAAAATCGCTGCACTTACTATTTGGAGGATGCTCTTTCGAATGCACTTGGTTAAAAGTCTCTAGGGCCACCACCAGCCGAGATAAGTTGGCACACCCTGTAATTTAAAGTGGAAAATGAAATTTATTGATATTTTCCCATCCACAGTCTACGATCAAGACAGTAAACATGCTGACAGAAAGAATTATATCTGTTTTTTAAACGTGTAGGTTTAGTTTATGAAGAGGGTCGGTTCCAAACAGGGTTTGTAAGAATGGGTTTGTTTTATGGGAGGAACGTGGCTGCCCAGGGGTCACATTAGGTTTAGGCGCTCGGGTTTTGTGACCTTAGGTGTTAGGGTTTGGTGTAGTTAAGGGAATCTTTCAAATGATGACGTAGTAGAGCTTATATTAGACGGTAAACGTTCAACTCGTTGTGTTTCGCACGGGAATTCTAACATCAACTGTGAGTGTATTAAAATGCGTCACTTTTAGCTGCTTCTCACATCAACGCAGGCCTTTTCCAGCAGAGGGAGCAAGAGTGCGGGGACGTCTTGGGGTTAGGTTAGGGTTGGGGTTGCACAGGATATAGGGATGATAGCCACGATGAATCAGCAGAGGATCATTCACTAACCCCGGAATGCTTTTCTGAAGCTGATCTCAGTCATTTCTTGCAGGAGGGCCTAGAAAATCGCTGCACTTACTATTTGGAGGATGCTCTTTCGAATGCACTTGGTTAAAAGTCTCTAGGGCCACCACCAGCCGAGATAAGTTGGCACACCCTGTAATTTAAAGTGGAAAATGAAATTTATTTGATATTTTCCCATCCACAGTCTACGATCAAGACAGTAAACATGCTGACAGAAAGAATTATATCTTGTTTTTTAAACGTGTAGGTTTAGTTTATGAAGAGGGTCGGTTCCAAACAGGGTTTGTAAGAATGGGTTTGTTTTATGGGAGGAACGTGGCTGCCCAGGGGTCACATTAGGTTTTAGGCGCTCGGGTTTTGTGACCTTAGGTGTTAGGGTTTGGTGTAGTAGTTAAGGGAATCTTTCAAATGATGAGTAGAGCTTTATATTAGACGGGTAAACGTTCAACTCGTTGTGTTTCGCACGGGAATTCTAACATCAACTGTGAGTGTATTAAAATGCGTCACTTTTAGCTGCTTCTCACATCAACGCAGGCCTTTTCCAGCAGAGGGAGCAAGAGTGCGGGGACGTCTTGGGGTTAGGTTAGGGTTGGGGTTGCACAGGATATAGGGATGATAGCCACGATGAATCAGCAGAGGATCATTCACTAACCCCGGAATGCTTTTCTGAAGCTGTTATCTCAGTCATTTCTTGCAGGAGGGCCTAGAAAATCGCTGCACTTACTATTTGGAGGATGCTCTTTCGAATGCACTTGGTTAAAAGTCTCTAGGGCCACCACCAGCCGAGATAAGTTGGCACACCCTGTAATTTAAAGTGGAAAATGAAATTTATTTGATATTTTCCCATCCACAGTCTACGATCAAGACAGTAAACATGCTGACAGAAAGAATTATATCTTGTTTTTTAAACGTGTAGGTTTAGTTTATGAAAGAGGTCGGTTCCAAACAGGGTTTGTAAGAATGGGTTTGTTTTATGGGAGGAACGTGGCTGCCCAGGGGTCACATTAGGTTTTAGGCGCTCGGGTTTTGTGACCTTAGGTGTTAGGGTTTGGTGTAGTTAGGGTTAGGGTGGGTTAGGGTTAGGTAAGGTTAGGATATAGGGATGATAGCCACGATGAATCAGCAGAGGATCATTCACTAACCCCGGAATGCTTTTCTGAATTAGGTTTTTAGGCGCTCTGGTTTGTGGACCTTAGGTGTTAGGGTTTGGTGTGTAGTTAAGGGAATCTTTCAAATGATGACTTAGAGGTTAGGGTTAGGGTTAGGGTTAGGGTTAGGGTTAGGGTAGGGTTAGGGTTAGGGTTTAGGGTTAGGTTAGGGTTAGGGTTAGGATATAGGGATGATAGCCACGATGAATCAGCAGAGGATCATTCACTAACCCCGGATGCTTTTCTGAAGCTGTTATCTCAGTCATTTCTTGCAGGAGGGCCTAGAAAATCGCTTGCACTACTATTTGGAGGATGCTCTTCGAATGCACTGGTTAAAGTCTCTAGGGCCACCACCAGCCGAGATAGTGGCACACCCTGTAATTTAAAGTGAAGGAAACATTAAATTATTGATATTTTCCCATCCACAGTCTACGATCAAGACAGTAAACATGCTGACAGAAAGAATTATATCTTGTTTTTTAAACGTGTAGGTTTAGTTTATGAAGAGGGTCGGTTCCAAACAGGGTTTGTAAGAATGGGTTTGGTTTTATGGAGGAACGTGGCTGCCCAGGGGTCACATTAGGTTTTGGCGCTCGGGTTTGTGACCTTAGGTGTTAGGGTTTGTGTGTTAGTTAGGGTTAGGGGGTTAGGGTTAGGTAAGGTTAGGATATAGGGATGATAGCCACGAGAATCAGCAGAGGATCATTCATAACCCCGGAATGCTTTTTGAATTAGGTTTTAGGCGCTCTGGTTTTGTGACCTTAGGGGTTAGGTTTGGTGTAGTTAAGGGAATCGGTTTCAATGATACTTAGAGGTTTATATTAGACGGCTAAAGTACAAATCGGTGGGTTTCGCACGGTGAATTATAACATCAAACTGTGAGTGTATTAAAATGCGTCACTTTTGGAGTGCTTCTCACACTCAACGAAGGGCCTTTTCCAGCAGAGGAGCAGGTGCTGGGACGTCTGGGGTTAGGTTAGGGTTGGGGTTGGGGTTTTTGCACAGGATATAGGATGATAGCACGATGAATCAGCAGAGCGATCCCTACTTCACTAACCCCGGGAATGCTTTTCTGAGCTGTTTATCTCAGTCATTTCTTGCAGGGGGCCTAGAACAGAAATCGCTGCATATATTTTGGAGGATGACTCTTTCGAAATGCACTGGTTAAAAGTCTTAGGGCCACC